>WTSP01020115.1:0-30045 GCA_025331215.1 Actenoides lindsayi
CTTTCCTTTCCTTTCCTTTCCTTTCCTTTCCTTTCCTTTCCTTTCCTTTCCTTTCCTTTCCTTTCCTTTCTCCTGATTTCTGGACAGTTGTGTAACAGATATGCCACTATTTTGATTAGTTATATCTGATCTCCATCCTTCTGTTTTCCCCAGGAGACATATATATACATACATACATATACATATACATATACACACACATACACATATATACACATGTATATATATGTGGGGGGGGGAGCTGTACCTTGATATTTTCTTCTCTCAGAAGAGATGTAGGTGATCTGAGACACCTACATCTCTTAATTAAGGATTTTTCTGAAACAAAGCATAATGTAAAATTGCTATTTTACTGTTTGGGTTGTAGTATTCAATATGTATTAATCTAAAACTAACCCCTGATGATTCAGGCTTTTATCCTCTCCCTTTATGATTGTAGGGTATCTTGTCATCTTTGGGAAAAACTATTGCAAGCAGATGAAAACATGCATTAATCTTTTGAATCTTCTTTCTTGGATATGGCTCCTGTTTATATGTAACGTAAGCATAGCTACTTGAATACTTAATAATAAATTGCCAGTACTGCTGTAGTTTCCCAATTTTATTTTCTACTTCCTTCACACAGAGAAAGGCCTAAGTAAAATCCCCTAGCCTACTATATTTTGAATCTTTTGAATGTTTTGTACCTTCCTTTTGCCTGAAAACAACCTTAACTTAGTTGATAAACATATGTTGGTGAAATATAGTAAAGGAAAAATTCAGCAAGAAGGATTGAGGCTCAGCATGTAGGTATGTATAGTAGAACTATGACTAAGAATTTTCATGCTGCTGTACAGCTGCTTAAAGTATTTATGTTGTTATTGTGTGCTGTGTGCACACTGAGCAGAAGGTGAAAACAACAGCTTTTTTGCTCTTCTGCTTAAATTAGTAAGAAACAACAGCTGAAAAAATAGTCTTACATGATATTTTTCTATTTAAGGTCAAACTTTTAGTAAACTGTTGTGTAGTCAGACACTTTTTTATTAAAAATAAATTTAGATGAAAATATAATACCATCTAGAATAGAAATTCTGATAAGATTTTTCCACCAATAGTTATAGCTCGTGATATTCAAATGATGTAATAAAATTCAGTTGGACTGAATGTAAACAGAAATGTGAAACATATTTATACATTATTTTCAGAATCAATTTCCCAAGAAAAGAAATGTCTTATTAAATAAGTAATGTAACTAAACTGAAGAACTTAATCTCCTTTATTTCAGTTTCAATACTCAAGACTGAAAGATAAGTGTGTAGCTCTCATGCTCTCAACAGTACTTGTGGTTTCTGTCATTAAGCAGAGAAATAAATGAGAACATACCAAACTTCAGAATACATTTCTTACTTTAAAAATAGCTGTAATATACCTTTCCAAATGTTGGGGATTTTTTTTTGGAGTTGATTCTCCAATTATCCATTTCCAGGAGAACTGAAAGAATACTGTAATATTTGAGGATTTTGGTGTCTTTCTGTCCATTAGGACACAAAGATACTGTTAATTGTTATTAGATATATGCATCGATCTATATAATGTTTGTTTAATTCAAAGGGGTGTAAACATCTAATCATTCATATTTATTGTTTCATATCAGCTTTAATGTCTTGAGCAATAAAAGCAATCAAGTGAAAGAAATATAGCATTCAAAATTGTGAGAGCTTGTGATCTTTACCTTGTCATGAATATCTCTGTCATGTTTGTTCAAGGTCTCTTTTACTCCTTAATGTGATGCAATCATGAAAAAAAAAAAAAAAAAAAAAAAAAAAAAAAGAAAAAAGAGGGATTCTGTTCAAATTATGTAATTTTAGCAGGTACTGAAGGTAGTATATTTTATCAATGACTCTAATGAATAATGCAAGTGCGATTCTGAAAAAAAAGGATGAACATTGCCACACCTTATCAACTTTGATGGTAGAAGTCTAAACTGCTCCTTCAGGTTCTTATGAGAGATATTAAGAAGAATGAAGAGCCTGGCTTTGGTTACTGAATAGGTCATGCAGATGTCTACTGTGTGCTTTAGAGATGATACTGACATGACAAGATTAGGTTGAAGAGTGAGAATAAGGACTGGTCTTTGAGAATGGTGACCTGTTCTACAATGCTGTGACACTTTGATGGAAATTAACATAAGGATTGAGGCCAATAAAGGTTTTTTGGACAAAATTGCTTTTTAATCTCTGTTGATAAAAAGGGTATTCCCTCAGAATCATCATTTGGACACAAATGGGACCTAAACTTTAATAAGGGGCTGAGGACAGAAGAATAGCATGCAGGTTAGTGTTATCATAGAGAATGACATTTGTTGTACTTAAAATTACTTATGTCTAGCATGAACTGATGTCTCCATAACTGAAGGATGAAGCCAGTAATGCACAGAACCATCTAGAATTTTAAATTTATTTAAAAATCAATTACACATATGCACTGTGAAGTGATTCATTCAGAGTATCCTCGATTGTTCTTAGGTGAGATGTTTACCTTGCAATTTCTGAAATAATCTTTGAGAAAGTGTATAGTAGGTGAAAAATTTATAACTTTCTATTATTAAAAAAATAAATATTGTGAAATAACAATATGAATAATAAATATATTTAAAATAATGAGTAATCTGCCACTCTAAAACAGGATGAATATCCTGTCTCACAGCATAAATTATTAACCTTGGTTCCTCATACCATTCAAAACAATGTGAGTTACCTCTCAGTATAAAGATTTTAGTGAAATACCAACTTCATACCGAAGCCATTTATTTTTGTTTTTTAATTCTATTATTTATTTTGTTCTTAGCTGAATTTCTCATGAGTCAATACCATCAGCAAAGCAGACAAAAAGAGACATAAAAGGCAATTGTGATTGCACTTGTAGAAAAAATCTAGCTTACACAATATCTAGAAAGCCTTGCATTGTATCATGAACTACCTACACTGTCAAGTTTCTTTTATGTGTGTTGTAGCAGAGATTATGTATATACTGGGATTATACTTCATTGTCATATATTCTAATCAGCTGGATTTGCTGTTTCATTAAACATGAAAATGAATGGGGACAGCCTTTTAGTTGGTTCCGTGAGATGAAGATACAGAAATGCCTGGAAGATTTTTTTTTCCTATTTTTGCTTCTTATGGCTATATATGAACAAAAAGTGTATCAGTGATATTTTCAATCACGTTCACTTATTTGTCACACTGGAAGAAATTCAGGATGCTGTTTTGCTATAATTTCAGTATACAATTCAGAGGTTTCAATTCTTATTTTGTATTCTATAGCTATATTCATTAACAGAGATAAACTCATGGTAGCCAGCATAGTGGTCAGAATTCCACCTTTAGCCATCTTGAACACCAGGACAAGATATCACCACCCTTAGATCCAGTGACATCTCACAGGATCAGTCCAAATCTTGAATTCTTTGGTGGTGGGTGCACACAGATCATTATATTACTGGCCCTTTATGCACTTGGGATATGGTTGGCATCCCCAATTTACATAGGAAGTGTAGAGAGGCAGTGTTAATTTGTATGACCTCCTTCTTGTGTGGTGTCCCTTATAGACCTCTCCTTGGTGTAGTCACAGTGGTTAGCAAAGAAAGAAACTCAGAGAAAAGACAGATCTGCCTACTGTAAAATTTCTCTTCCTATTGTTAATGTATCTGCAAGGAGCCAGGGGAGGATGACAGAGCCATTGACAGCCATTGACACCTCCTTTCTGCAGTGAGGCCTCATTCATTCTCCATTCAGATCTTATCACCACACAAAGTCTGAGACTTTAGTAGTCAGGCTTTTACACTAGGTCAGTGATGAAGCTTTTGTACCACGTTGGGAGTGCAGAAAGTAAAAGGCTGCACCTGTGGGGAGGAGTTGCTGTCCACTCCTCAGACAGGACAGGTGGCTCTAAACTGACCAATGAGGTATTTCATCCAATATATGTTGTATTCAGTGTAAAGCTGAGGGATCACGAGGGTCAAGCTCTCTTCTTCTATGGTTGGTGTCTGAGGAGGACCTTGTCCATTCTGCCTTTGATCCCGATCTGTGTGTTCCTGAATCCAGTTGCAGAATCCAACTCCTGAATCCGATTCCCATCTTGTGCTAAGTCTAGTCTGGGACTTTCCCCAGTACCTACCTGCAGCATCAGTGGTGATGGTGATGTAATTGCCATCAGGCAGGTTAGGTTTTATGTTGGTTTTGTATATATTTGTCTACATTCCATTTTATGATTATTATTATTTTCATTAAAGATGTTCTGATTTTCTTTTCCAATCCATAAATCTCTTTCCCTTATTCCCTTTCTTTTTTCCCCCATGGGAAAGGAGAGGGGTTAATACATAGCAATCTCTCTTTTCTCTAGTGGCACAGCCCTAAACCCTGACACGTTGTTTCAGCTTTTTCCAGATACAGGTATACAATGGTGTGCACTCTGAGATGGCTGAGACATTTGTGATTCTAGTTAGGATTCAAATATAAAAAAAAAAGAAAAAAAATTCTTGGAATAGGTAATGGGTATTACCTGTTCTTTGCCTAGGTGATCTTTATCTCATTCAACAGTTCCAAGCACATAAAATACTACTTTTCTCACTGCATGTTGTGAGGTAATAGATACAGTCTGTCTCACCAGAAGTGTTTAAGCTTATTTAGGGTCATGTTTATTTTAAAAGTTTCCTGGCTTTTAACTTTAGCTATCTTTATATTCTTAAAATTTTCTACTGAAGGGAAAGAGCACCTCTTTCCTGCCAAGTAGTCTATAAACATGGAATAGGTAGACAGGCACTTGAACTCCATTCAAGTCCTCTAAGGAAGCTCAACAAATGTACTATGTGCATGAAAATGACTAGAATACCATGAAAGTGGTAAACTTCTTGTAAAAGTCTAACTATATGCTGTAAAAACTGATTGACTTCAGAGATACAGAACTTCTAACCGTCACCTTCCAAGACCAAGCTGTTGAATACCCTGAAAGAGTTTGTTTTTCAACATCATCAATCTGTGTATTGTCTTAAAACCATATGAAAACCCAGCAAGAAGAAAAAAGTCAGACATTCCTGTCTCAATGATTTCTGATGCCGATGAAAGGAAACAGAAATGGAGTGCCTTGTTCAGCCTCCTGAAAAATTGCTTCATTTCACCCTCAGTCATTTTTGGATAAACAATAAAAGCAATCAAAGGTTTAAATTACATGGACTGGAGTACTCTGGAAACAAAAATTAAATTGATCTATGAGACAGTATATTGCTTACAGTGAAATTCCATTCTTAGTTCCTTGTCAACATAGGAAAGAAATTATTTTAATTTCCAATTAAGACTGTTCAAAGTGAATTCTGCATAAATTCACTGTAGTATATTGGGAAAAATAAGAATAACCCAGCCCTTTGTCTGCCTGCCATTTTTTGTTTATCTGCATGTGCAGTAGACCAGTAGACCAGCAGCAGCTGCTCTTCACTCACACAGAGAAATATGGAGGGAAATAGCTCACAGGACAGAAATAAAGGAGTTCAGTTCTCTAAATGAGCACATATATGAGCTCATTTGCAAGTGGTGTTCTTGGATGCTGTAACTCTTTCTATCCCCAAGCCTTTTCCTTGTATTTATTGATTGTGTGCTCTTCTGGAAAAGAAATGTGTTCTTACGTGCTGGCTTCAAAAAGCAGATCTGTCTTGAATTTTCTGATATTTATGGATAGCATAGGGAGGATATCATAGTGAAGGCATAGGAACTTGGCATTTAAAAAAGAATGAGACTAATATAACAATTTTTGGTTTATTCTCTCCCATCAAATGACCAGTACATTAATTTTATAACCTGACCAAAAAAGCCCATCTTTCATGCAAGAGGAAAGAGTGAGGCTCAGATTTATACTTTGAGAACATGACTTAATTGGGTTCTTTTTTCTTAATCAGCTTTCTTTTTGTTACTGCAATATAAATAAAGAAGGACTAAGGCTATGTACAGCCATTTGAGGCAATTACCACTATTAAAAAGGGTTGCTGAGGAAAAAAAAAATGTACAAACTGTTAAGAATATAAATCCTCCATCAAACTACCATGAAATATACAAAAAGTGGACTGGGTTTCATCAGCTTGTAGTGATATGTTGTATTATGCCAAATAAAATTGGTATGCATTCTGTTGTAAAAAACAAAAAAGCTTTTCTTAAAGAAGAAAATGAGAACACCTCTGGATTACTATACACCAAGGGCTGTTATGCTGTGAGGAATATCTACTGAAAGTACAAGATCTATAAAGATTTTACTTCATTGGTTAGTGCAATTGATAGTGAATTATCAAAGGAAACTGAAGAAAAAAAAGACTTGAAGGCAACAATGCATATCTTCAAAATCCTGGGAGATGTATTCTTTTTTCAACATTTATGTTTAACTTGTCTTAATGTCAGTGGGAGTTATGTGCGCACATAGAAAGAAGAGACAACTCTGTATGTAAACAGTTACTCAGTTTTAGATGAGAAACAAAAAAGAAAAAAAAAAAAAGGAAAAGAATAAAGACCAGATGATTTAAATTTTAGAGAGCACTTCAAAAAGGATTGTGCAGGCTATGAATCAGAGTTACATTCAGAACGCCTGTGAAATTCTGATCAACATAAGTAGAGATGACAGTAATTCCCTGTGCACTGTGACAGAAGCCTAATCATTCCTGTTACTAAAACAAATCTGTTTCCATTCAAACAATACTAACATTAAATGCACGTACATTGAACTTTAGAAACTCTGTAACTTTTAATTCTTAACCCTTCTCTTTCCAGGGGTGGAATCTACCTTTCTTTAATGTGTTTTTTGAGTAGGAATAGTTCAATTTAAGTTATGTATTCTTAGGATCATGAGAATCTGTCTGAGTTTTTAATAAGTGCATTGGGTGTGCCCTGGGGGGCTTTGGTAGCAGAAAAGGAGGCTACTCATATGGGTCCCATAAGAAGCTCCCCCAGCTCCAAGTGGGACCAGGCTCTGGCCAAGCCTGAGCCAATCAGTGCCTCTGTGATAACATATTTAAGAGGGGAATACCTGTTGGGCAACTTGTTTTCGTGTTATCAGTTCTTTGCCTTGGAGAGGAGGGGGACATGAGATAGTCAAAAACATAGATATACAGACCAGTGAGAAAGTAGCAGGGGAAGCATGCTGGAGCAGACATTCCCCTTTAGCTTGTGGTGTGTTGTCAGACTGAGCCCTTGCAGCCCTTAGAGATCTACTGAGGAGAAAAATCCCATCTGCAGCCCATGGAGTACCCCATGCTGGAGCAGGGGACTGCTCCTGAAGAAGGCTGTGAATCTGAGGAATGCCTATACTGGAGCAATCCATTGCTGGGAGGATGGTCTCCGTTGAAGAGACCCTCACTATTTAAAGTTTGTGGAGAACTGTCTCCTGTGGGATGGATGCCACATTGCCACAGGGAAGGACTGTGAGGATTTTTTTCCCCTGATGAGGAAGGGATGTTAGGAACAACATGGAATGGACTGGGACTGACCAGAACTCCCATTGCCTATCCCACTGCACTGTTGGAAGGGAGGAAGTAGCAGAGCTGGGCCCAGGAAGAAGGGAGGCATGCAGGGAAGGTGTATTTAAGATCAGGTTGTATTTATCACTTTGCTATTCTGATTCAGTTGATGAATTGGTGATTTTTTTTGTTTAAATCAAGTTGATTTAACAGCCCAAGTCCAGGCTGTCTTTTGCCTGTGACCATAATTAATGAATGAGTTCTCCCAGTCCTTTGTTTCAAAACTTTTATTGTATTTTCTCCTTATCCCACCAGAGGGAGGTAGGAGTGAGCAGATGGTTGTGTGGTGCTTTGTTGCCATCTGGGTAGGATCTAGCCATGACAAGTAGATTTTTGTCAGTAGAGGAGAAAAAAAGCAGGGAAGCAATATAAGATTGTCCTGGTCTGAGTGAAAACAGAACTAATTCTGTTCAGTAATTTTAATTTTCAGCTCAGTTCTCTTAACTAACTGCACTTTCTGAAGTTAGCAGCCTGTTCTCACAGACAGTGTCTGCTGCTAGCAGTGATATCACCTCATGTTTAGAGTTACTACCAAGGACTGCTATGCAGACCAAAGCCACTGCTGGATGTTGTGTACCACATTGGGGGATGCGGAAAAGTAAAGGTGGCACCTGCAGGGGGGAGTGGACAGCACAACGAGGTATTCCATCCCATATACGCCATATTATCTATTACTTTTCGGCTAGAGCTGAGGGATCCAGAGGGTCTCTGGGCTCTTCTCCCCTTTTGGACTGCCTTGCCAGCTTTTGCTTGGCTTGGCTTAGGTCCTCTTTAGGTTCCTTCCTCGGAGCACCCAAGGAGGCCTCTGTCCGTTCTGCCTTCTATCCGGTCTGTGTGTTCCTGAACCCAGTACCAGAATCCAGCTCCTGAACACAGCTCCTGTCTGCTGCGGGGCCCAGTCTGGGACTCTCCCAGTGCCTGCTCCACAGCATCAGCGGTGACGGTGATGGAATTACCATCGGGGGGTTGGGTTCCATACGGGGTTTGTATAGATTTGCATATATTCCATTTTTATAATTATTAATTTCATTTCCATTAAAGCTGTTCTAGTTTCCTTTTCTAATCACTAAGTCTCTCTCCCTTATTTCCTTTCCTGGGGAGAGAGGGGGGTTAACAGAGAGTGTCTGTTATAGGCCTAAGGGGCCGCCCTGACCCTAAACTGTGACAGAGCAGTGGGAAGAGCTAAAACAAAATTAAAAGTGTACCTTAGTTCCCTTTTATGTTATTAACTGGTACTAAAACTGTACATTAAATAGCAACATTTAAAAAAATAGTACTACAAAAGATTATACTGAGGAAAAAGGGAAAAAAAGTGAGAGAGGGGAAGGAGGTATAACAAATATTTAGACAAATTTAAGGTTAAAATATTTTCCAGATTACCTGATGCTCTTAATGAAGAAAAGCTTAACTAATTCTGTAAATTTGACGTATTTTGAACTTGCGCTTACAGTATGAATGACTTGACCAAACACGTGAAGTGTGGAGCAAGTAAACATCAAGAAAATATCATGGACAGCATAGCTAACTTTCATAAAGTTGTAATAACTTATAACAATATCCCTATTACTCAGATAAAAAATACTGTCCTCTCCTATTTTCAACAAAGTGCTTTTCTGCAAGACAGCTACCTGTATCCTAAGGAGATGCATTTGACAAACTACTCTTTATGTTTATTTTTTTTTAAATATTGTCATTCACATGATCAGTGTTCAAAAAAAGTAAATCTATCCATTGAAAGAGGTAGAAAAGCCCAGAATAACTAAAAAATAATGTCAGTTAATATACATCAAAAAGCATAACACAAAATAAAATTCATTAAATACAGCATGCATCAAGCCACTGAAGCCCCAGCTTTCAGTTTGGAAGAAATCTCTTTTCTTATTTTATCTATTGTAAAATCAGAAACAATGCATTTCACAGATTATACAAAACAGCAAATTAAAACAAACAAGGTCATACACAAACAAGAATTGATCTCTCCTACATATAATTACCAAAATCATTATTTACTCAAAAAGCTTACGGATGACTAGGGTCAGGCGTCCTCGCAGACTGACTGATGCCCAGAGCTAGCAATGCCTATTCAGGGAAAAAAAAAAAGAAAAATAGTTTGTAAGAGAAAAAAAAAATAATTTTAGAAACATTCTATATCAACTGAACTTGAAAGATAAAGGCAGATGCAATTTGTTGATCTGCACATATGCTTTGTTACTGGTATTTTATCAGACCTGGAATTTAATATTAAAATCTGTGATCTAAATCTACCACACTAAACAAATCAATTATACTCTCATGTGTGTGTGTATATATATATAAAAAATATACAGGTATTTATATAGTGACTATATATAATTTTAATCATTATAATTTTATAATTACAACCAAAAGTGGCTATTACATGCAACCACAGGTGTTCTTGCTCTGCTTCAATGTGAACAAATGAAGTTGTTCAGGAAACAAAGCTATTTAAATAAATCCTTCTTGAAGATAAATCATACAGAGACTATGGTAATGGCATACTACATTGAAAGCATTAATTTTACACTACAGCTTCTTTCAGTAGTGAACTTCATATTCTCCAAATTGAAGAAAAAATTATTTTAAAGGAAGAAATAAAAACCTCTTGCTATCTAAATGGCCTATTTGGGTTATATTTAATTAGGCCTATAATAAACTATTTATGCACAAAGTTATAAATCTATACTTCAATTCTGCAAAAGCACATGCTTTGTTTTAGGGCTATGAATTATTGAAGTATTGAAAGAGCTTTGGGCTTGGCAGTATTTCTAAAGTAATATGAATTTCTGACAAAACTATGCCTTCATCTGCCTACAGTTTGATTAAAACTGTATGTTACAATAATGTTACTTTGTGAGATTCACTTTTGTCTCTGGGAAGTTGAAAAACTATACATGTATACTACACACAAAGAAAAGAGTACATCTTCCTCCCACTGCATGCACACAGAGCTTGTCACACTCTGGGCAGCCTTTGTAATCTGAATGACTGAAACCAGAAAATATTTAACAATAAAGTAAAACAGAAAAACACCCTCTACCAGATTAACCTGTCTATTTAACAAACACCTTTAGGACTGTTTTGCCTCAAAATTATTTAAATGGTCATTGGATTAAGCACTATCTTTTTTACTCCTAGAACATACTACTGTTCATTCTAGGAAGTAAACTATGCAAAACAGTACAAAAATGATCACAGGTATTGAACAGGAAGAGCACTGTAACTACACACCACAGCAGAATCTGACAGTCATTGTTAATGAGAGTTGTGGCTAATAAACTTGGGAATTCTAGGCTTCTCTACAATGCCAAGGTTATCTATGAGCAAACTTTGTAAAGAAAGCTAAAAAATTTTGCCACGCACTCCAGTCAAAAATAAATACTGTTTTTATTTCTCTGGTGTTTGCTATTTATAGTTAGTTTGCTTAGTATAGGCAAACTAAGGATCACCAGTAGATTACTATTACTTTCAAGTGTAATACAGTTACTACAAGTAATAATTTTTCAGGAATAAAGTCAGATACAAGTGCTAACCAGCAGAATGGAAAAAATACTCACCTGGTTACATGTGTCTGCTAAAGAATGTATGGCTTCTGAAAACATGCTTGCAGAACCCGTGTAAACCCAAGCAAGTAGCTTAAAGAAAAAATTCAACCCATTTCTGAAAACAAAGAGAAGAAAGCTGAAGAACACCAGAATGTTTGGTCTTCAGTATGTTCAGCAAAACCTCAAGTGCTGTATGATTGGGTACTACCTGCCAGCAAGTGGTGAAACCAAGTACCAGTTTAATCATTCGAGACCTGTACAGGCAGATGAGGCATACAGGTTTTTCTGCACGGTTTGTTTTAAAAAGCCCTTTCAGCTAATCTTGGTATGTAAAGAGATGCAATTTATTTTTCAAAAATCATTAACTTCTAAGCAGTCCTGAATAAATTACACTTCCAGAAAACTACCTTCACATTCACTACTCAGAACAACTAATTGCCTACCAGTGGGAGGATACAAGCCTTAATGATTTCCTTTTCTCTTTCTTCAGTCCCTTGCCTCTTATACAACCCCTCCTAATACTGGAGTGCAAGGTTCCTCACTTCAATCTCAGCTTGGGCAATTCTCAGTAGGACACAAACATAAAACAACATATAGGAAGACAAGGCCGTCATTAGATTATGCTGTAAATATTATCTAGGGAATGTTTCCATTAAGATGTCCAGTGTGACTTGTTAAGTCTTTCTGTTATGAGCTCACTGGAGTAAGCATTGTGTCATGTTCTCCAGGCAAAGGGAACTATGCACACTAAAATCCCAGCCTACATTCTCACTTCAAACATTTGTTATGTGTATCAGTAAGTTAATTGTTACAATCAAGTTGCAAAGAATATCAGACTAGAGGATAACATTCTCCTCTACCTTTTTAAAAATATTTGTATTTAGTTTATTGGCAATTCTTAAAATATCCTGATGAAATCAAGTGTTATAAGTATTAACAACAGTAGTTGCATTTTTGAACAACCACATGCCAAGAAATTATACTTAAGTTAGAAGAAGCACAAGTCCAGCACCTTGCCATACACCAAATTATATATAGTTAATTAAATAACGGTCATTTCCAAGGTAATCCTTAAAGAATTTCTGCAAGACTACATCTTAAAGCATGAGGTAAGCACTGTTTTCTACACGTCCTTCCATCCAAGGACTTGAATGTGCTTTACAATTTTTCATTTAGTCTCATTACCTCTTGAGAAGGTGAAGCATCACCATAATTTATAGGTGGGAAGTAAATAATAAAAAAATGCACGTTAGTGGATAACCCGAGAAGAAAGGAAGGCTGTTGTAACAATAAACCATAATTTAAACTCCCTGTGTTAATTACAAGTTCTTCCAACTAACAGCATAGTGCATCTTTAGCATAGAAAGAAAAAGAAATAAATTACAGTGGGCTTCGTGAGCTCTCTTGACTTTTGTATTGTTCTTCTCAATGTTGTATTAATGGTGTTGACAGCTTATATGAAGGTAAATTTCAGTTGTGGGGCCCCCACCTATTCAGATGACACAACAGGTGATATTTTATTTCACCCCTACAAATTCTGAATATGTGGAGGGATTTGACATCCTACAAATCTAAAAGGAAGACACACTAAGATCTTCAAATGTCAGGCCTAGCAAAATCAATCTGTTAAAGATGCCCAGTAAGTTGGAGACATAGGATGGAAAGATGAAGAATACTAAATGAGAAATAATTACAGAAAAACCTAGTGAGTCTATAGAGACATCATGGCTGTTTGGTGGTTCCTGTAGATATTCACATCAATATTAAAACAATAGATAAAGGTCGAGGGTTTTGGGGGGATAAAAAAAAAGTCAGGTTTTTAGTGCAAGTAAAATATACACTGCTTTAAAAAACAAATTCACCATTGCATTTGAAAGTAATAAAAAGCCCATGAAAGCCTACATTCTGTTAAAGAAATAATACAAAGTTTTTAAACAGCAAAGAAAAACTAATTGAAAAACCAGCATCTAAAACCTGATTCTGAGAAGACAGCTACAATACTCTCAATGAATTTGAAACAAAGTTACCTTTTACAGCAGTGACCCCCAATTCTGAAAACATGTCCTAGTACTGAAATGAAACAAGCTGACTGATTTATCTACCTTACTTCTATCTGCATGGACATGAAAGAGTACGAAATCTTAAGAGAACTCAAACCAAAGACAGGTAAAGTCTGACAAATGAAACATTGTCATGTTTTGAACAGCGTGACAATATAAAAAAAAAATAAAATCCTCCATGATTCATTAGGTACATTTGCTTATTAAACCTACTACTGTACAGTGTTTTCTAATAAGAAAACTTCTGCACCTAGAAAATGAGCAGTTTCAATCAACACAACTGTTTAGAACCATATTCCAAAGTCCACACGGGAGGCAGACATGCACCAACAAAACAGGGGGAGGGGGAGAGAAAGGAGGAAATGATGGAAGAGATACACATCTTCCTTGCTGCCAGAAGGCTTGTCAACTTCAGTGTAAACTCTAATTTTACTTGGCAAATTCAAAATGTACCAATACATGAAAAAAAATCAGCCTTTCTTTAGGGAAAAAAACAAAAACAAAACCCATCAAAAAAACCAAAAAAAAACAAACAAAAAACACACCCACAAAAAACCACAACACACACAAAAAAAAAAAAACCCAACCAAAAACCACAACACAAAACCAAGCAACCAAAAACCACAACACAAAAATACAAATGCAAAAGCAGATCAAAATCAATTATTCAAATCAAGGTTCCTAACTTAATTTAAATTACGATTAGAACAAATTCAAACAAATCCATCCTGACTGAACTGTAAACTTGAAAAAAATTCAAAAGCATTAATACTTGCTTTTACATATTTATCATTCCAACTTTGTTTAATAAAAAAGCACCCCAAAACCCCAAGATGTATATGGGGAACAGGAATTATAGGGAATTGAGAAATATATATAGGGAAATGTACCATCATGTGATCACCCACTTTTTATACTCTAACTTACAGCATAAGGTAATGGTCTAGGAGGACCTGGTCTAATTTACACAACTATCCCTGTCTACCTACATAAAATGTCTAGGCTTTAAATGTCTGAATTTTACAATCAAACTGAAAATACTCAGATTCATTAAAAATCTAGGGGGGAGGAAGTCTTCTATTGAGGCTCTAGGTTTGAGAACTAAACATATTTCATCACATCTGTTTCCAAAGAAGCAGTAACATTACTAACACCCTTGACCACTAGTATTTTTAGCAATGTATTATTATACCGTGTAAACTTTGTATTGTTTAAAAGGTAAAGCATTAGCATGACAATGAAATCACTTGAACAACTCTAAACAATGTTTTGCTAATAAAGAGATTATTCCCTTTTTGATAGAAAACATTACCTGCCTGTAGTTCTCTAATAGAGCTTCAAAGTTTTTGCTCACACATAGAATTCTATTAACACAGAGTGTGCCAGTGCAGCTGGTCTATACCCTCACTCATGGATCTCTAGCAAAAAATTCTGGTTTTGATTGAACCCCATTTCATCCTCATCATGGAAGCCTGAAATCTGTGAAAAGCCTACCAAAAATCACTCCAACTGGAGAAGTTAAGACACATTGGCCTTTCTTGACCCAAAACCAGAAGCCATTAAAAATCAGTCTGATATCAAGAAGATCAGGGCCACAAACAAAGGAGCACTGACAGCAGCCTTGACTTAAATCTCTGAAAAGTCACCAGGCATTTCAGGGCCACGAGATCCTTTAAAATCTAAAAACGCTGCACAAAAACATGACTGAGTGACTGACAAACCTCTGGTGGTCTGGCTGCCAGGCATTCATCTATAAAAATACCTAATCATCATTTATGAAGAGTACAAAGTCTATAGCAATGCCCCATTTACAAAGCAGGAGGAAAGGTCTGTTTGCTCTCAAGCATTTTTAAAAAGTGAAGGAGAAGGAAGTCACCATGCAACAGCTCCTCCTCTTTTTTTCCTTCCCCCCCCCCCCCCTTTTCTTTTCCCCTCCCCCTTTTTTTTTTTCCTTAGGAACATCCATACTAGCAGTTCTTACATGTTTTAAACTTAGAAAGCTCTGCATAGTTACTAGTAGAATACTCAATAAAGAGAGGGAAGTTTCAAGTCAATTGAGCTTTGGGGAGTTTTCCCCAAGCACAAAGCTTTGTAGGAAAACTCAAAGAGTTATTTCCTGCTCAAAACATTGTTTCCTCTGCCAAAAAAGCATTTTCCCTATGTTTCTATTTTCTCCCTTATATTGATAGTGTCTTGGCAAATAAATACCTTTTATAAAATCAAATTTTTTAAAAAAATTCATAGGTTTTATGGCAAGCAAATTTTAGCTATCATTACCTGAGAGAAACTTAACACATTCCTGTGTATTTCATTCTGGATAGTCTGTGTTTATTTGCTTTAAATCAGGATCATTAGTTTACCTTTGTTTCATCCAAACTTGGAAGACGTGTGAAAGGCAAAAACCTCCTAAAATATCCCCTTTTCAATTAAGAGAGAAAGAGTTCAATAACACCAGAAAGGGGAAAAAGAAAAAAAAAAAAGGGAAAAAACCAATTCTCTGTTGGTTATATGGAAGATTGTTTAAAACATGAAAAGCTTCCTCTCAAGAAGGAGCAAGAATAAAGGACAAGTTTAAATACCTGCCTCTCCATGTCCTTCAAAATTTTAGGTTTTACTTGAAAAAAATATTTAGTCAGATCAACTACAAAAAATTTGCTCTTCTCTGATCAGAGATCTATTTGATCCCTGATCTCTACATATTGATGAATAGATTTACCTAAACTCTCTCCCATCAACAACGAATAAACAAAGCTATTAACTTCAGTTAGAGAGACACAGGTATCTTTAGCTTGAAAACACAGGCTGTTCTCATTTCCAGGATAATAAACATAAATTGTTTTATACGTGCATAAGCAAAACAATTATTTTTTTTAACTTACATGCAAATAGCTACCATTACCACCTTCCCTGGTCCCTTGAAAAACATAGCTGCTGCACTGGAGCGTGGCTACATAAAGAAATAAGAGGTTATTGAAATAAAATAACCAAATCTTGACCTCATGAAGGACCTACCATACAAATTATTAAATAAAAACTTTGCATTGCCCTGTATTGCAAAAGTAAAGTTACAGTTCTTGAAACCTACTAATTTACTACTGAATGTTCACCCAAACTACAGTTGGGTCTTAGACATTTCTACAAATGGGTAGCTATAAAAAGGATAAACAACCAACAAAGCCTCCAGCAGGGGCCACTGCAACCATAGGGACAGGAGCCATCTGTTCAGCAGAAAGATTAAGAAATAATTCTGCTATAGCACGTGGATCTAAGGAAGAGGTCTGCTTAAGCAAAGAGGAAGTGCCACTAGGGCACTGAGCAAAATGTTAATGTTTTGAGGGTTTTTCTTAATAAACCTATCCAATTTCTTTAAATTAACAATATATTTATTATACATGTTTATAGGCTACAGACAACATCACAAACAGAGCTGCAATTCTGTTAATATGGCAGCAATTGACTAAAAAACAGCCTTACTGGTGGATTACACTGCCACCGTAGTAACCCATTTAACCTGGCATTGTAACATTTACTGCATTACACAGACAGATCCAGTATATTACAATGCAAATCAATCTTCCAATAACATTCAGTTAAGCTTATGCAACTGTTTCACAACTCCTTCCTTCAGAAGGTGTCCCAGTACATCTCATGGCATTTTTCTAGCCAAAATCTTTAAAACACCTCTTACCTTAGTGTTTCCAAAGAACTCCTTGTATTCCCTCAACAGCCTTTGGTTTCTAAATAGATCTGCAATACAAAATTATTAACATTAATACATACTAGTAACCAGTAGTTTCAGTAATTGAAGTCTTAAATGGTTTTTTTATGCAGCAGCCAACTTCTAGTAAGAGCGACATGGTCTATCTTTCTCTTCAAAAAAACTCCTCTCTCCTGATAGTGTTAATCAGAAACACACACTGATAGATACTCATGCAAAATGCCACATACAACATATTATGATCCTATACATTGTTGCCATTTCTACCAAAGTATGATAACACACGGGAAAAAACTTGAAATACACTGCACCAAATCCAGGCATTCTACTGTCTCCCTCCCGCCCCTTAACCACAAAGTAGAGGGAGAAGGGTGTTTCAAAGTAAATGTCTTAATATCAGTATTTTTCTATCCACTAATGATGTTCAGTAACTTCAAACTGTAATACACCAATGTTTATTATCTAGAAGCTGTAGTGCTAGATTCTCCCCCACAAAGTTGTACAAAACGCATTGCACACAATAATTTACATATATTAAAAGAGCCAGTGGAGTACAAGGACAGTGTGTAAAAAAAAAAAGAAGTTACCACTTCAAGTATGCAATGTTTCACTAATCTCATTCTTTGGATTATGTCCAAGAAATATTCTGCTGGTCACTAAAATTTTTGAAGCTACAGACTGCACTCTCAGTGCAAACACGTACAGGCATCATAAGTGCCTGCAGCTCTTGTCTTTTTGCTAGGAGGGCTTTCCAGTAGCACAACTTTAAAAAAAAAAAAAATAGAACAAGATTTCTAATTTTAAGACTTATAATTGAAATAAGTATCTTGAATCAGTATTGCCTGTCTTGTGATTTTTAATTGACTAGACAGATCATAATCCATTATGAACTGCTGATTTCACTGTACCTGTTATTGATAATACCAGCAAGGATGACAACAATAACTTTAAGCAAAAAGATGATTTGGGGGTGTTTCCCCCTCTTCTGAAGCACAAAGGTAAGATGAATTCATTTCAGAGGAAAAATAATGAGTAACAGGTTGGATCCAATAAGGTAAATTGGAAAAATAAATTAATAACAAGATTTAGATTGGTTTTAAGTATTTTCAAAATTCTCAATAAAGAAATCCAAACCCACTGGAGATGTTAATTATAATCTAAAAATTGAAAGCCCCTTCAAAAAAAACAAAGTAGGACTGCAGATCTCAACTGAATGTACATTCTTCCTGTATCACACATGATAAATTGTAAGACAGTAATGGACTGTATCTTCACAGACAGTGTTACTCTAATACTATGCTATAAAGCCTTATCAGTAATTGCTAATTCCAAATGTGTATGTTCTCAGTGAAGTAACACACCATCTAGTGGACTTCTAACAATTGTCCTTACTTGTTGTTTACATTTAAAGTTATTTGAAAAGTCCTTACTCACTCTCTCTGTACTTGATCTCTGCTTCTTTACGTCGTTTTCTTTCTCTAGCAAGAGCCTCTGGACTACCCCAAACTTCAAGAGACCTGCAGAGAGTAAAAGTCACTTAACAGTGGTTCTTTTTATGTAGCTTCTTTGCAGTTTGACTACATTACAAATACCTTCCCTAAAAGCAGAACATCTCATCATTCTCTCTGATAAGAAGCCACACAGACTAAAACGATGAGATAAAGGGGGCACTTACATCTTTGGACACATGAAACATACCCTCCAAATATATACACCGTGTTAATTATTATAATAACGAGGATATAGAAGAGCTAGAAAGAGATAGTGTTGAGATTGGCCTTTCACACTGTAAACCAGACTTTTAAGTTTTTTCCTCTCTCTCTCTTACATAGTCCATTTTAAATGATCTAAATGTTTTCCTTCATAAAAATGTACTTACTTTGCCTCTACATCTGATCTCAGGTACACAGTGAAAGTCTCAGTGTCATCATGGGGGCTTCGTCGTTTAATTTTCCTCAGCTGGTCTAAATCACTAAGGAAAGTGGACAAACAGTTTAGCACAAGAAAAAGTTCATATTCCAATTTTACTTCTAAGTCTGGATGTTCTTCCACAATTTTGTTCTTATCAATTTGCAGTACGAAAAACCTTCAGTTGTTTACTTGAGCCAAACAGAACAGATATACAACACGAAGCAAGCAATCTCTAGGATGCTATTGAAAAATCACTGTGTTTTCCAGACTCAGAAGTGCAAATCTTATCCTCACACCATGAAATACTATACATGGAAGACAAAGTAATAAAACATTGAATAATAAAACATCCAATGAATGATCTGCATGTAACTGATAATACGCACCAGTGCTAAACAGAAGGGTTCACGGCTTAACATCTCTAAATGGAAATCAAAAGTCCCATGACATGAAAAGTTAAGAAGTTTAACCTCAAAACCTACAAACCCAGCACAAACTGCAAAAGGCTGGAGATAACTACTTGAGGGAACATAATTACCTGTGCTTTACTACACATTAAAGCATATCCATGGAGAATATATCAGGATGGGGTTTTTTTTGCTTTTGGTTCATTGGTTTTGTTTGGTTTGGAGGTGTTCTGTTTGTTTGGGTTTTTTTGGTGGTTGGTTGTTTGTTTTGGTTGGTTGGTTTTGGGGTTGTTTGTTTGGGTATTTTTTTAAATACAACAGAACATTTAATTTTTGGCCAAGGAATTATCAAGTCATTTTTTGTGGGTTTTTTTCTGTTCCCCTTCTGGTCAACCCAGCAAAAACTTAGCTAGTTAGTTCTCTGCACAATAAGCCAGTTATGATAAAAACATGGCAGAGGACTAAGCATAATTTGTCACTGGACTTTCAGCAAAGACCAAGCCTGGTGAGATACCCTGTATGTAAAAACTGGGGAGGAAAAGTGACAGCATAAAAGGTTACAAACAAAGTTGCTAAGCCTTTAGATTTAATATGGGTCTCACACATAACATAACTGACAGTCACCTCAACTACAGCGATACTCGGTAGGATCTGCTGGCAGGCAGAGCACACAGGAAGAGGCAGTAAACACAGATCATGTAGCAATGGTTAGGTTACAACAAACCAGACTGCTTTAATTCCAAAATACAGTTCTCTTGGAACATGAAGTTGCCACTGATCTTTCAGAGATTTTCACATCAAACCATCATGACCCCAAATTGCAGAGATGAGTTATTTGCCATTCACCTCTATAACAAGCTACTCTAGAGGTGGACTTCCCCCAGCTAGATTTATGGTCCTGTAAGTACAAATAAATTACTTTAAGAAACTACTATGGAAACACGCAAACTAAGTGCAAGTTCCTAATCCATTGTAACACTAAGTAAACAAGAACTAACTTCAGTTAGTTATGATTATGTATACCACAAAGGCACTTAGAAAAAGATGATGTGCAAAATCTCTCTATAAGCACAATTATTTTTGAAGCATATATGAACCCATGAATAATCACAATTGAAATTTCAATTCAAACCCATCATCATACCTGGATTTAAGACAAAACTCATTTATTGCTCTGACTCCAGTGATGAAGTTATTCTTTGTGTATTTTGGTCCATACTCTCTTTTTTTTAGGACTGCTTTCACTTAAAAACAGAAATAGATAAGCAAGTTAAGTCACTCTTGAAGACTAGAGCAGAAACTTCAAAAGGTAATTCAATCTAGTGTCATATCACAATATCTCTAACTGGAGATCTGAAAAACAATGCTTGTCAGTGAGAAAAGTTAAAATTAAGAGAAAGGAATTTTCATCATTAAGGAAATGAGTAAGAGTAGAATGATTTACCTCCAAAAATGCTACTTGCCAAGTTGTCATTCAGGACTCTCTAACACCCCACATACTTAACTGCCACTGTCAGCGACCTCTCCAACTTTGATGCCAAAGATGGTGTTTGACTACTAAGACAACATTCCAATATTGTAATTTGGAAATCATTGCTCTAGCAACTTAAATGCCAACACAGAGGTTCATTTCTTTTTTCCCCAATTTTTAACTAATTCCAGCTTCTGCAGATAGTACTTTTGACCTTTGCAGAAAACACAGAGAACTGAGACAGACTGCATATGCTGTTTTTCTCAATCACTACTTCCAGAATTACCACACTTAACACTGGGCATCTATAACAATTACAAATATACATTAGTGTTTATAACACATTGTATGTCGAGAAGATGTACTCTTACCACAGCAAATTTTCCTGCTCAAGGAAAAGAATACCGTGGGTATTCAGAAAAAGACTAACTGACATTTTCATTTTACACCACTACTTTCTGCTTGTCTATATGTCTATAACTTCATCTTATTTTCAAGTGGAAGTCACTATACACTCACTTCCACTAAAAACATTACAATTACTGGAAGAAAAGTTACAATTGCTGAAGGATATAACATTAAAGAACACAAGTGAAAACAAAAATTCTGCAGGTGGGAAGATCTACGAACACACAGGAACTTCCTGTGTATCACAGCATTGGTACAATTCCTATAGTTAGTCCAGAACTTCTCCTTAAGTCACAGGATACTTTCAGAAAGATAAGGCATTTAAAGACTTTGAGAAAAATTTTCTGAGAGTTCTACATTGTCTTATTTCTTAGTTTTGAAAGCTAAAAGGAAAAATATATTGCCTGACACTCAAGAATGCACTAACACTATAGATATCAATATTTACTGTAATAATCTGATTTCTGTCATCCAGTTTGAACATAAACATTTTTTTTTAAGTACTTGAGCAATGACATTCATCCCACAAAGCTCCTGAGTGAAGGTTACAAAAACATTAGAGATTTCCTAAAAAAATGTCCATCATCTACCAAGGTTACAACAGGTCAAACATTTTTAAAGAAGCAAGCTTCCTGTCTTTTCTTATTTAAAACAGATATCTATCCAAAGTGCATCAAACCTTTGTAAAACATAACTCGTGGATTTATCACCTACTAATCCACCTTTCAGAAACACAGGTAAATTTCATTAAAAGAAAATACTATAATAAACTGTATATTGCAGTGTATCTCAACAATCTTACCCCTAGTTCAAATAACCGTAGCAAATTGGTGATAAATACGGAAGGGAAAAAATCAATTTGGTATTTCCAAGAGAAAGATAAAGACCAATAAAAGATGATGTAAATAAAACACTTTACATAGCACAAATTTTTAAGATCAGTGACCCTTTGAAAATGTTATTGCCTTAGTAATAATTGGGACACTAAGTTTAAGTCACAACAGCATCTGAAGACTAGAATTCCACTTTCTAGACACTTTTAAAATCTTTAACATAAAACATTCTTGCTTGTGTGTCAATAATCTACAGAGACAAAACTCTCTTCTCACTGAAAGACGTACCCATTTTTTACAATTATTTGAGCCTAATTTCTCCTGCCTACGTTGTATGTTCCCCCTGCATGCATACACTAAGTGACAGCAGACCCAAAGAAACTGTCATAAAGGATGTGAACAAAAGTGTGAAGAAAATACAGAGACACACTGATCTCACCTTGTTACTAACATGTGTTATGATTTTATGTTTCTTTACATACGGAGAAAGATGGGAAGGAATTCTGATACAGTTTATAGCCTGCTGAGTCATTCCAGATTCTCTTTTTTGACAGAGTTTAAAGGGAAATGGCAATATCTGCTTTGATAAAAGTTCTTTCCATACATAGAAGGCTGGGAGTGATCAAAAGCACAGGAGTTTTTACTAGCATAATTCTCACAATAACATCATAGAAACCATCCAAGTGAAGATAGAGTGAAATAAAGTCATGATGAATGAAAAACATGAAAGAAAGTTATGCTCTTATTTTATCCACTTGTGTTTCTAAACAACATAACTAAAGACAAAAACATTGGGCTTGCGTAGCAAAGTTTTGGTAGCGGGGGAGGCTACAGGGATGGCTTCTGTGAGAAGTTGCTAGAAGCTTCCCCTATGTCTAATGAAGCCATCGACAGCCAGCTCCAAGACAGATCTGCGAGTGGCCAAGGTTGAGTCCATCAGCAATGGCTGACATGACTCTGGGATATCATATTGAAGAAAGGGAAAAAGAAAACTGCACAATGGTAATTGCTGTTGGAGACAGGAGTGAGAATATGTGAGAGGAAAAACTCCTCAGACACCAAAGTCAGTGAAGAAAGAGGGAGAGAAGGTGCTCCAAGCACCAATTCCCCTGCAGCCCATGGTGAAGCAAGATGTCCCCCTGCAGCTCATGGAGGTTGAAAGTGAGTGTGTGTATATATATCTATATATTTATCTCCATCTGCACCTGTGAAAGACCAATACCAGAGCAGGTGGATGCCCAAAGGAGGCTGTGACCCCATGGGAAGCTCAGGCTACAGCAGGCTCCTGGCAGGACCTGTGGACCCCTGGCGAGAAGAGGACCACACACTGGAGCAGGTTTCCTAGCAGAACTTATGACCCTGTGGGGAACCCACACTGGAGCAGTCTGTTCCTGAAGCACTGCACCGCTGTGGAAGGAACCCACACCAGAGCAGTTTGTGAAGAACTCTGCTACAGTTGTTTTTTTACAGCTTTAGAAACACCCTTGCTCTTCTGTTTGAAGAAGAGGAAGGACTCACACTGGACAAGTTCATGGACGACTGTCTCCCATCAGAGGGATGCCATGCTGGAGCAAGAAGAACAGTGTGAGGAGTCATCCCCCTCGAGAAGGAAGGAGTGTCAGAAACAATGTGTGATCAACTGACCTTAAACCCCATTCCCAGTCTCCCTGCACTGCTTGTGGGGAGGGAGTAAAGAAAAGGGGGAGTAAAGTTGAGCGCAGGAAGAAGGGAGTGGGGGAGCAGGTGGAAGGTGTTTAAAGATTTAGATTTTATTTCTCATTACCGTACCCTGATCAGATTGCCAATAAATTAATTTTCCCCAAGTTGAGTTTGTTTTTCCCATGACAGTAATTGCCCAGTGATCTTGTCTTTATCTCAGCCTACGAGCCTTTCATTACATTTTGTCTCTCTCCCCTCTTTAGTTGAAGAGGGAAGCGACAGAGTGGCTTTAGGGGGCACCTGGTGTTCAGCCAGGATCAACCCACCATGTTACTACAGGAGCAAATGGGAACATTACAGGACTCAGATTAGGCAGTTCATGTGGTCAAAATATATTTAGAAGCAACACTGATTAGATTAACTCAGCAATAAGAAGGAACAGAGGAAGACTTAGAACAAGAAACGGGAAGATCAAGTATTCAGCTTAACCACATTAAGTCTTGAGATGGTGAATGGAAATGCCTAAAAACATGCAGGGAGGACAGACTGTGACAACAGATGAGAAAACAAATTAGTCTTTTCCTGACAAACTCATCTGCTTAAATGGAACAATTGAAAAGACACAGAAGAATGAGTAATCAGAAGGAATACTGCTGTATTTCATTTTTCAGGAGTCATTTTCAAACAACTGAGTACCAAACAAGGCTGACATACAAGTGTGTTTTAAAATGTTATTCCCATAACTTGTTACACAATTGAAGAGGAACCACAGTTTCCTTACACATATCATTTTTGACTACTAGCAGACATCAGTAAAGTATTTCTTTACCTTTTACTTGGATTGGCTCTTTAAGGAAAGACTGCTTTTGACCTGCATTGGTCGTATCTTGTCCTGTAAAATAAAAATAAATCTCACTTTAAATATGGAAGTATCTACTTTTCTTTTCACTAAAGAGATTGGTTGACAGGACAAAATAAGAACGTATCTTAATATTGCTTTCCACCCTGACAATTAAAAAAACATTTTTGCCAAATTTCCAATATTTAAAACTCTCAAAGACAGAAATACTAAAACTAGATAACAAAATATGATATTTAATATAACCAATAAACCCCTAGCAGCTTGCAGAGTGCATCACTTTGCAACATACTTCAGAAAGTATCCTGAATTAAAAAAATATTTTAAAAATTAAATAAATTTTAAATAATTTTAAAAATATTTTTTATCAGTGTACCTGTAGTTTGGGGCACATTTTATGCAAAATTTTAGGTTAGTAAACACAATTAATTCTATATAGCTTATGGCTGATGACCCAAGTCTCATAGAGCTTTCAAGCTGTACTTCAATTTTCAGGGACTGAAGCTTTTTCACTTACAAAAGCTATCTCCTTAAAATACAGAATACTCAAACTAATATCTACAACTCACAAGCTCGAGTTAGAATGAAAGTATTTGAGCTGGTTTTGAAAGTTGAGGATATGAATCAATAAGAAATCAATTAAATATGATTTACAGTACTGTTAAGTGAATCTTAATATTTGGAAAATCACAAAATACAGTAATTTCAGTGAGATTTCTACTTACAAATCAGAAGCACTACTTAAAAATACATATACTGCATCCTTATCTAAATCTCAACTGCTTTCAGAACAAAAATCTTATGATTCTAACATGTCAAACCAACATTTCCATTCTTTTGTGCCCTAACATTCTAATGTTGGAGGTTTGCCTCCACATCCAGTCATTAACAAAATTAAAACTGACCTTATTGAAAGTGATATATAACCAAAAAATTGAAGATTTTTGCAAGTAGGTTTGTGTTATTTAATAAGATATTCCTAGCTTAACAAGCTATTCAAATTACTCAAATTTCAGATATTCTTGAAGCAACTGAGGACTAAGACTAGTAACAAGCCCAGCATGCTTTCTCAGAACAATAATACTCAAACATATGAAACTGATCTTATTGCACAACAAATAACTCTGGACCATAAGCAACTCACATTCCTAAAACAGTCATCCCTATCAATTATTGTTTGTCTTGAAAACAAAAGCCCAAATCCCTCTGCTATTCCCTTCTTTTCCTACCTGGTTTAAAATACCAGGTAGCCCATCTATCAATATTCATGATAAAAAACCTTCAGCTAAGATTGCTTAGCAGAAACACTATTCAATAAAACATTAGGTCATGAGATTTATATCTATGTACATCAAGTACCTTTTTAAAACTTACTGCCTTGGCTTAGAGACTGGAGAAAATCACAGTGCATCAGTAAGAAAAAAAAATAAAAATATTTGGAATACTTCAGTTCACAATTACTGTTTTTCAGACAAGCAGAGGTTGATATGATGGAACTTAAAAATATTAATGTATTCATCTTGTAACATCACATCAACAGGCAAAGTATTTCCCAAATTCACTGATAGAAAAACTGAGGTCCAAAAGAAATCCATTATGTGCTACATATTTAAACCACCGGAAAAGTATGGCAGTCTTTACAAGTAATATATTACCTTTTCAGAATTCTATCAAAACATGATGTATTTTTTTATAAATAAACAGTAGTAGTACATACATAATGCATAAGAACAGTCTATCCAGTAGGCTCCAGAAAACACCCCCTATATAAGCGTGCATAGATCACCATGCATTCCAAAAGATACTTCAAAAGTGACTGTTCATCTATGCATAATATCTCTAGGCTGCAAGTTTCATATACTCTTGCATACATCAGCTCCCACTCTCAACAAAAGGTAATTATCATGGTGCCCACGTGGCACAGTTCCACTCAAGGTTTACTACGACTCAAGACTGCGCTGGCACAAAGGGCAGCATCTCCTCTAGCCACGTTAGGGATAGTGAGCAGGATCAGTTTACTGATCCATCCTATCTCCACGCTAGCCTTGGAAAACAAGAAAGCAATTAACTTTTCACAAAACAGACCGGAACACCATTAATGCCAGCACAATGAGTAATCAGACAGGAGTGGGAGAAGGTGGGAAGACCCCTTCTGACAGTTAACAATTACATTAACTTAAGGCAATCACAAAAGCAACAGTGTTAGACTATTTTCACACGTCCAATTTTTAACACCAGGAACTGCACATTAAGAATTCAGAAAATACCAACAACTTGCTCTACAGTCTTTCACTGTGTTCAGGTACACATTCTTCTGCAAGAATCTCACCCTCTAGCAACCATCTTCAGCTCAGGACTTTCTGAGAAACATAAACAGTCTTAAGGATTATCCTCTTCTAAACACCAATCACAGACTTAAGAAACAATACTTAATTGTTATACTTAGAACAACACTTAAGATACACTTTTGTACTTCTGAACACCAGAAAAGTAACACTCTTGGCTGGCTATAGTTGCTAGCTTTTAAAGACTGTTGCAAGCCTCAGGAATTTAGAAGTTACTAAAAGAACAAATACCTGCTAAGCTGTCAATGAAGAGAAGGAAACTTTCCTTAGTGGACCACTTAGTTTTAGACAAAAGCACACAGAAAATGAGCTTTCATTTTAAAAAGCTTTTGTTATCTCTCAAGCACAGTAGTCTTCCAAACGTGTATCTGTGCAGTCCTACACTTAATAAACAGAAAAAATAGAGGGTACTACAATGGAACAAGGACAAGACAACTCTGAATTTCACAAGCATCTACAAAGGACAAGATTGACAACCCAACTGAACAGCAAGGAGGATCAGGTTATATCCATTATATCAGATGTTTAATAGGAAGGCTGCAGTTCTGGCAATTGTCAGATTAGAAAGCTCTAGCAGATCAAACAGATCAACCTTCTTCACCAGTCATCTATAGCATGACCTGGAGAAGTCACAGCACTCACTATTCACTCAATCTTTATCACTAGTTCATTTCACACAACAAACCTGAAATACTACAAAAAGAATTCAAGCAAGCAAGCATAGTGGTGAAAGACAAGTAATATATTCTATTTCTTAGCCCTTAAATTACCTAATACATTCTGACATCCACATTTTATCATCACCACTTTAATTCAATTGTTCTGAACTTAAATCTTTTAAATACTGGAATGACAAAGAAATAAATTTCAGCATTCCTCTCTGCTTATGCATTTGAAATTTACATATAGATGCCCAAAATCAACAAATACTAAGAATTCTGCAACCCTATCATGCAATTGGAAAAAAAAAAGTTATGGGTTGTTAAATATACAAAGTTTTTACATTTATATAAATACTCTTTATTTTAGCTTAGTACTACCTGTTCCAATTTTCTGTGGGGTTTCTTCAGGGGCTGATCTATTTGTATCTTCTGATCCAAGATCTTTTTTCTGACCATTGGAGGTATAAACTCTCACTTGACTCATCAACTGCACAGGCAGACGACTGCATGGTAGAATGTAAGACAGACTCCCACTTTTCATTGAAGCTTGCCATCCTAACAGAGGGAGAGAAAAAAAAAAAAAGAGATGTTTCAGGCAACCATTCTGGAAAGAAAAAGAAGGGAAAGTGGCCCAGTTATAGCAGCATAAGTTACAGCAAGTTAGCTTTAGTACTGATATTTGCTTATTTTACACATGCTTAGGAATTACAAACTGGGAGTACATAGCACGCTGTCACTGCCTCCCTTCAAACATCCACTTCTAAACTTCATTCTACTGTTAGGAGTTTTTTCCCCAATGTAATCCAGTATACAATTTTTCCAAAGACCTCTTGATGATATTAAGGAAGTTTTTTTAAAAAAAAAATTAAAGAAGAAAAAAAGATACAAAGCTATTTTATAAGACTGGCTTACAAACTAACAGCTGTTCTAGTCATCCTGCTTCAAAAATCTTTAAAAACCAAGTACTGATAGAAGAATACAGACCACTCCAAAACTATTAGCCAGAGTCACGTTTCATTTTACTCTGTGTAAACTCCGTACACCCCAGGGTTTACCAATTAAAAACTCGACAGCGTGCATTATACTTTTAAGAGCAACATGCTGTAGATATTACATAGAAAAGCACACACACAAAAAAATTTATACAGAAGATAAATTTTGCAAGACTTACAACAGACAAATTGCAAGAGAAATATGTAAAGAGTCTATTAGGAAATCACCCCAGGTACACAATCTTCAATTTCAACAGACTAGCAACCAGTTCTTTTAGGCAGCAGAAACACTTCTGTAGAGAGGGTATATAATTCCTCCAACCAGAAATGCAACAGGCAAACCAGCTGCTTTGGAAAGGACTTATTAAAAGAATAAATAATTTAAAAACCAAATAAAAAATTAAACCATGCTGGTAAACCACATCACACAAAATATGACTAATCCATCATACATGAATGATGCACCTCACAGAAGATGGCATTTTAGAAAGCTGTTTATTTCACAAGTCTCAACAGCTTTCCTTTATAGTCCTCTGCAGTACCACAACATTTGCCTGTATGCATGCACCAACTCGAATCTTACAGAAGAACCACTTCACTGAAAAGGTCAGATAAGTTCTTACTGGCTACTAAATGTTACTGACATAGTAAAAATTGAGGGGAAAAAAAAAAAAAAAATCAACTCAAGGCAGCTCGGTGAACTTACTGATCATAACTCATAGGGCACTACAATAAATACATGGCAGAAGATGAGCAGTGTTGTTTCTGAAGCTTCGGTGAGCAATTTAATCAGCATGCTTAGAGGACATTTCTCCTCCTAATCCATACACACAGAGGAAATCGTTAGAGGGTATCTGCTGCAATTCAACCATAAGCGATTACATGAAGAAGAACTAAACCGGTCAGAACTTAAATGCCATGGGATCTGCGGTCTCCAGGAAAAGCCAGGGCTCACTCCTCTGACCATCGCAATTCCCCTAAGACCGCGTTTCGTTTTTCCTGCAAACTTGAACCCCAAAAAGGGAATGACGTATCACTTTTACGTAAGCCTGGGGCTGACAGGGCAGCAGGCCTAGAAAGAGCGTGAAAAAATACCCGCCGTAAGGTATTATACTCGTCAGGATACGCCTCGTTTGGCCAGGCAGATACGATTTGAACACTTCCCTCTTTTTCAAGTCGCTTCTCGGAAAGCAGCCTGCCCGGTGCGGCGGCGCCTGGCCCGGAGATGCCCCGCAGCCAGGGACAGCGTCGCCGCCTCAAGCTCCACTACAGCTTCCTACGAGACTACACGGGGGAAGGCGGGGGTCCGCTGGCCCGGCCCGGCCCGGCGCTGCCCTGCCCGCCCCGCGGGGGAGGGGTTCCCAGCAGCCCACCGGCGCAGCGCAGAGGGCCGGGCGCTGAGGGACTCACCGTGGCAGGCGCGTGGGAGCGGCGACGGCTGGCACCGCAGGTACAGGCGGTAGAGGCCGCGGCAGCCCCGCCGCTGTGCGGCCAGGGCGGGCATCATGGCGGCGACCGCACGCGGAGCCCGGCCGCTCCCCGCCGCACGCCAGCGGCCGGTAAGCGGGCGGCGGCGACTCGCATCGAAGCCCGACGCGGCTGCGGCGCGGCCCCGCTGGCCCC
>WTSP01020116.1:24103-36245 GCA_025331215.1 Actenoides lindsayi
ATGGGGCTCTGAGCAACCTGCTCTAGTGGGAGGTGTCCCTGCCATTGGCAGGGGGGTTGGAACGAGATGATCTTTAAGGTCCCTTCCAACCCTGACCACTCTATGATTCTATGATCTTGAGAGTTCCCTTCCGATCCAAATGAGTCTCTAATTCTACGATCAAGTTTTGCAGTCCTCTGCAGCCGTGCCATGCTGCCAACCAGCTCAGTCTAATCACAACGCCTCTTTAAACTGCCTGTAAATCTAGCACATGAAGATGGTTCTGTCCCAAGAGGCACAGCTAACTCAGGGCATTTAAGACTACGCATCTGCGTTGTTACAAGGGGAGGGATAAAAGGGAAGAGGGTACCGTGAGTGCTCTATTTGCTGGTATATGTAGAGAAATGTCATTGACTGTAGAGAAACTCATCAACCGTAGCGAAAGTCATCAATGGAGCTCTTGTGGCCCTGTCTTCAGGAACAAGAGCGTTGCAGAGCAAAAATTCGGTACATAACCCAGCAGTCATAACTGTAAGGGAAAAAAAAAATAATCTTGGAGTGTTACACAAAGGCTATCAGGTCCACCTCCTTCATGTCCTTCAGGACTCTGCAACATCGAGATTGCAACCTGAGAACAATCAAGCAAACAAGACAGGCTGCAGGTCCTATCTGGAGGGAAGTAGGTGGGTGCTCTGCAGCACTCTAAGCTTTCATAGCAGGCCCCTGGTGAACACCTACACAGAGCTGCTCATGACTATGAGACTCACAGCTTGTACCGACCCACCCGAATCTCTGCTTCTCAATCCTGCAAGCCTGGGTGCAGAAACACAAACACTGTGCTCATGTGGAGAGCAGAGGGAAGAGAGGAGGGGAGCCTGGGATGGAGATGAGCACTGTAGGCTGGTGGCACAACAAGAACAGTGGTCTTTGGCCGGGCAGGTCCAGGGGTCAAGATATAAAGGAGGATGTCAATCCACGGTCCCCTTCTCATTCCTTGCCTCATATTGCCCACGTCAACCACATGACAAAGTTAGGTGTAAGAGCAGGAGTGGGAGAAATGAGACCGAAAAACCCGAGGCATGGGTGGGAAACAGACTAAAGGAAACGACTGCCAGGGTTGCAAACCCAAATGTGTATCTGTGCTCGTACACTGCAGCAGAACGTGGAGCAATTAAGAGTCAAACAGGGTCATCCCTACCTGAAAAGCTCCTCCATAGTATTACATCACCTTTTGCGAGTACATTTGGAGCCTAATTTAAAGAATACTGAGAGGAGGTGAAACTGAAACACTTAAAACCTGCCTGGATCTGTGCCTGTGTGACCTGCTCTAGGTGACCCTGCTCTGACAGAGGGGTTGGACTCGATGATCTTTCGAGGTCCCTTCCAACCCTGACCATGCTGTGACTCTGTGAAAATACTGACTAGTGGCTGCCATTGCCACACTCAGCAGGCCTTTGGTTTAAAACCAGAGGAGAGAGATAGCTCTGAAATCAAACCCAAGAGTAAATGTGATAATTGTAAATGTGATAATTGTAAATGTACTGTTTTCTCCCCTGCTAACATTTGTGGGTTGGCCTTTGCAAGGGAAAGATAAACACCTTCTTCCTGGGTTCTCTCAAATGCTTGTGTTGGAAAAAGAGTTGGTCAAGGAGGAAGATTCTAAAGAAGGAGGAAGGAAAAAACTGGAAGAGGATGTAAGCTTACTGGCTGAGTAATATAAAGATCAACCTACATGAAAATGCTGTTCCTTTTGTCACCCTACCCTTCCCCACTCTACACGTATATAGAAATAACTATAAAATGTCTATCAGTATCTTAAAAATTCTAAGTGAAACTTTTTTTCTCCTTTTTGGGGTAGCTTTATGAAAAGCAAAGGTCTTATTTCTTTAAAAAAAAGAAAAGAAGAAAATTAGATCAGTGTCACTCCTCATCCCAGTGGTTAGGTCACTGCTGGGAGGCAGAGTGCTGACCTTTCTATCCTTCATCTTCCTAAAGCAGAATGGGGAGCCCAGTTGTCGTGGTTTGAGCGAGAAAAGAACTAACTCTGTTCACTAATTTTACTTTTCAGCTCAGTTATTAGTTCTGTTCTCGCTCAAACCAGGCCACCAGTACTCACTGCCCTGTAATCAGGGAAATTCTAGGATGCTTCACCCCGGCTTACGCAGATCGGCTACGTTCCAAGGTGTACAAATAATTAAAAACTTGATTAGACAGAGGAAATGTGTCTTCAAGTAGGGGGCTGAAGAATTTGGAGAGGGTGCAAGAGATACCGGCTCCAGCTGCAGGTCTTTTACCACAAAAGAAGACAACTTAAATAAACCAAGAAAGACTCATTCTAAAACTGAAAACCGTCTCCAACCCCGGCAAACCTCTCTCCTGGAAAACTGGGTGATTCATTTCTGCTTCGGGTAGTCTTCCCTAATGATCAAACCACCCAAAGAGAGGATTTGAAATTCCTATAGTCTCACGGACAGGGCTATGAGCTTTGATGTTACTTAACTCTAAATGTGAAGGGAGGTGCTGGGGCTGCAGCTGCCGCGGCACTGCCGGCAAAGAAGAGTTTTTCCGAGCCTCTTTACTCACCTCTCCTTTCAAGAGCTTCTGAGCACCTGCAGCTCACATTTGCTGCAATCTGTGGAAGCCCAGCTAGTCTGGAAAGCAGCCCCTGTGCTCACACTACGAAGCGCATTAAAACGAAGCACACGCTGGTACTTTTAACATCAGCAAGTCACTAATAATCTAAATAACTGATAATTACTGAAAAGCACCTGTATACAGCCCACCCCCAAGCCTCCTGTTACAGAAGGATGCGTGCGCCAAGCAAGCAAATGCCCAACGCTTTCAACACCTCATTTAGCTCAATACACCAGCTGCACATCTGCTTTTTCCAAAGAGCTATCAAATAAACGATATCGTGGTATATCCTCTCTCTCTTTTTTTTGAAACACGCCGATTCGGAACTCGCTCCCATCCCTCTGTATCATTTTCGTGCCAAGAAGAGGCTGCAATACCAATACAGCCATCTCAGGAGCTGCGTGCTGTTCTAAGGGGACATCTCCACAACTTGTCAGGCATGGTAGAGATTAACATTTCAATGAATTTTTGTCTAGCTTCATAGTCTCAGTCAAGGGAACAACAGAAGCGGTTCTCTTTTACTGCAAACGTCTCCCATTAGTAATTCGAAGTCATTTAGTCAGCTGAACCAGCATTCATCCTGAACACATCCACCAATGAGCTGCTTTAATGCAGTCAGTAGATCTCCATTAGCCTCATTTAGGAAATAAAGCATCATTTTCCAAATGGAACACAACCACTCAGGGTCGTTGTACGAGGCAGGCAGCTACCTGCCTAACAACTACGTGATCACAAACTAACACACACAAGGCTGCTGTGTGCGCAGAGGAATATTGTGGTGCATAGATTTCCATACCAACCAGCGTGTGCCTGCATAGGACACCTCTTCAAAATTGCATCCTGTAAATTTGTTTGCTGTATGGATCCCCAGCTGCCGAGGTCATGCGGCAACGCATGTTGATACCACTCTGCAACTTCAGATTTACACAGCAAAACCTTTATTCATTTACCTGAGCTGGAAAACATCCGTGGTGGAGTCAAGAGGCAATAAACTTCCCCCGGGATTTTTAAGTGTATTGGTGCTTCCTTATCATCACTAACCACTGGATGCTAAAATGGTAAGAGCTGTGTCCAGCAGGTCAAGGGAGGTTCTCCTCCCCCTCTGCTCTGCCCCCGTGAGACCACATCTGGAATACTGTATCCAGTTTTGGACTCCCCAGTTCAAGAGAGACAGGGATCTACTGGAGAGAGTCCAACAGAGTCTACGAGGATGATGAAAACACTTGAACATCTCTCCTATGAAGAAAGGCTTAGTGAACTGAGGCCATTTAGCCTGGAAGACTGCACGTCCAGATGTCACACAATAAAGATATGCCACCAAAACTGAAGATTTTAGAGGAACTGACTAGTCCTTTCAACATTTCCCTTACATACGAACGTGATTTTGTTATTTTAATGACAGAAAAATTGCTAATCACCCACTTCAAACTCCTAAGACCAACAGGGCACAATGGCAGACTACAAAAAATGTGAATATTGTGCCAGCCTGAGCTGCAGGAACAAGATAAGGAAGATATCATTCTCCTTCAACTCTGGGACACGTGAAAATTGACCTCAGGAGATGTATTTTGCTGTCCTGCGTATACATGGCACAGCCTGGGTGAATGGGATTCTTCACATGAAGTGAAGCCAGTTGTCATTTCCCTCTTTCCCCGTGGTAAATTCCACATTGTTTCGGATGTGAGAAATCAATATCCAACCAGAGACTGCATCTGACCTAGCAACCTCAACCCCCCAAATCCACTGCTGATTCTTCAATCAAGGCTTCAGCAAAGAAAGCTCAGATTTAGCCCAGACACTAGCTACTGTTTTAACCTGGCATACAAATACGGTGACACGCATCTAGACATTTAACCAGCAGAGATGAGAGCTGAAATGTCAGGGAGCTGCCTGGAATTTGAAGTACCCAATAGAATTCAATTTTAGGTAAATTCATAATTAAATTCTTAATCTTAATACTCAGTCAACAGCTGAAAGCAATGAAGCAATTCCCGTCCCTGCTTCCCAGGGATTGTCACACTAAAATACATTAAGTTCTTACATCTTGAAGCATAAAATTCCAGCTGAGTGGAGCGAGTGGATTATTACACTTTACTGCAGCAAAAAGTGCACTCGGAGGGATCTACCTGCTGTACTTTGTGAAGTCTCCCTCCATTCCTCTCTGCCTGTCGACAGCCCAGAATGGTTTGTCACTACAGAAAGGTGCTTTTAATAAGAAACAGTATTTTTCCTGGTTTAATAAGAAAGAGTATTTAATGAGAAAGAGTTTTAATAAGAAACAGCGTTTTCTTCTTCAGTCCTCAGGAGGGAGAGGAAAACAGCGACGCTATTTCCAGATTGCAAGTAAGCTACGAAGATACATTTGAAGGATTTCCTTAGTCAACAAGGCACAGACACTGGAAGACAAGAACCCCCATGGCTGAGGATGATGCTTCTTCAAAATATGTTCATTCCAAACTGAGAGCAGACCTTTCCGTGGGCATACGTACACAAAGACACACGCACAAAATTACAGACATGTTGAGTTACATCACATGAACGCAGGACAATTCTTTCTATCACTTCCATGCCTCAGATGATAAGATTCTAAGGGGAAAATTGAAATGTTTAGGAGACCACAATCCTCTTGATCGTGAGCATCAGACCTAGTAACAGCGGGGGGTTGTTCCATCTCTGAGCACAACCTCTGACGCGGAGCGTCCGACAACATCCCGAGTGCTTGTTCAAAGCACGGAGAGATGGTCAATGAAGACTTGTACAAACATGCCAAGAACATGCCAACACTGAAAAGAAGACCCTGCAGTTGTAAGAGGTTGGGGTTTTTTTTGTCATTGGGGCTGAAAATGCTTCAAATTGCAGCCAGTCACTGTGCTGTTGTTTCATCTCTCACTTCACTGAGCTTCAGTACTTGCTCCTGAGGAGCACCCTATTTAAATTGTTGGCTCAAATCCAAAAATCAAGAAGGGCACCCTCGAGTTTAATCATCCTGACAAAGATGAACAATGTAGAAACAAGTTGCAGAATTAAAACTAGCAAGAAGTCGAAGTACATCTCTACTGGGCTTCTGCGGCGAGCCTAGTCAGAACTGGATTCACTGCCTTTCTCTTACAAGAATTGCCCAAAACCAGCAGAAATCTTACCAAAATTGTGATTACTGTTCCAGAATCGCAGAGGAATTTCCTGACTTTGGCCTTTTTTTTCTAATTTTTCATTTTAGTTGCTGTTAATAGGCATTCATGTCACTATCTGAATTAGAGAAAAAAACCTTGAAATACTTCTTACAGACAGGACAGTGAGACTTATGTCTGCCCTTTCCTGCTTCTGGAAGGTCACTTTGTGGTTTTCCACTGAAAAATTCCTTTCTTACACACATAAGAGCTTTTATTCTGTAGAGTTCAAACAGAACAGAAGAGCTGTCTAACAAACTACATTTTTCATCATCATTAGATGATCTCCAAGGTGTCATGTAGTTGTCTGAGATTATTGAAGACTGAAATGTTTCAGCTAATCTTGGGCAGAAGATTAAATACGGAGGCATGGGGTTGGTTGCTTGATGTCTCTGAAGATACATGTTTCACCGTTCTGTATAATTTGGGCTTTCTAAGGTTTATGTACAGAAATGTCACATTTTCACAACTCAGCTGAGAGTAAATGAAATTAATACCTGTCCATCGCCTGCCAGTTGAGAGTGGATCTTCACATATAGCCAGGGATAACTTCTGGCAATCTCGGATGTTGCTAAGAACTCAGAAGGAACTAAATAGTCAAATTGACAATGAATGGAAACTACTTAAGGGCTTAAGACTCCTATGAATGCTAAAAGAATTTTTCCTCTGTGAGTTTTGTCTCTGTTTCCCTCGTTTTCCTTCAGCCACTGTAACTGCTCAAGAGACAGAGGCACTGTAAGTGTCATTTTTCTTCACTCGGTGTTTGTGAATACTGCAGTCACTAAGCACTTGGATGAAATTACCTGATCTAGTTAGCTCTTGGATCTCTCCAGCGTTTGTTCCTTGGCTGGATCCACAGTAAACATGACAGCTCTTCAAATCTGTGCCGGCTGCGGTCCCAGCGTCCTTTCCAGAAAACTTTAGTTCACAGTCTCACTCTTGGATAGATATTTGCTCAATACAAACTCGCCTGGCACCCTGCTCTCACCTCAAGGTGGAAAAACGATTCGATGAGCATTGCACAACCCTGTGACACAAGAAATCTGAATGGGTTTCTGTGCCGTGACACATTTTATAGCTGACTTCAGATGAGTCATTTAGTTTCTTTATGTTGCTACTCTCTTCATGGGGAAAAAAAACCCCAACAAAACAACAAAACAGAAACACAAAAGCAACCTAAACAAACAACCCCCTAAACCCACAGAATAAACAGCACTTCCTTGGCTCAAAGGCTGTGATGAAATGCTCAGGCATGAGAGCTACACATCCCAGAAAACACTTCAGATGATAGCGTTTTGATCCCGCTCTTCCAAACATTTGCTTCTTCCTCCAGCACACCAGGCAATTTGTGCTCCAGCAGTTTGCTGCTATTGAACCACTTTGCCCAAATTCCCATCAACCATTCCTACTCCGTGCCAGAAGCGTTTCGTTCAGCTCATATTTAACAAGGCAGCTTTGGAATTGGCAAAGTGGAAACCTGGCTGAAGGGCTTGGACAATGACTACCAGCCTGCACGTATCCCTACTGCAGTCTAGTGATTTCTTTTTTTTTTTCCTAGACCTGAAATCTCTTCTTGAATGCTTCGGAAAGTCTTTTGCACAGCACCGATGGCAGGCAGATGATGGGAACCTTCCAAAATCTTTAATGCTTCAGTAGAGTATCCTTCTTTAATCCTTGGTGAAATATAAACAAAAGATTGCACAGGGCATGACTGGTTATAGGAGCAACTGGGACATGATCAGTTTATCTCTTCAGAGACAGACCGACACCGGGATCAAAAAAAAAAAAGATTGTAAATAAACCAGTGGAAGATCATTTTAAAGGTTACATGTGGTAAATTTTACTCGAGAATAATCAGCACGGAATGGGTTAATTCTGCATTGCTTTGTATCCATACAGCCTAACTGGCTCTGGTAGGAAGGGACAAAGAGCAGCACTTGATTTGTTGAAAGATAAGGAACTGATTCTTCCCCATGAGGGTGGTGAGACACTGGAACAGGTTGCCCAGAGAGGTGGTGGGAGCCCCATCCTTGGAAGTGTTTAAGCCCAGGCTGGATGGGGCTCCGAGCACCCTGCTCTAGTGGGAGGTGTCCCTGCCCATGGCAGGGGGGTTGGAACTGGACGATCTTTAAGGTCCCTTCCAACCCTGATAATTCTATGATTCTATAAAGGCAGCATTTCCTCTACGGAGAGCTTCCCACGTCCTCACATCATCTTAATTCATCCATCTGACATCCCCTCCTCATTCCCCACCCACTGGGAGGTGAGCCACGTGCTCCGTAGCCCATCAAAGGCATCTTCAGTGTGGCTTGCAGGCTGCGGACAAGAAGTCCGGTGGGTTTCTACTGAACCTTGCATGACAAATAGCAACTTCAGCAGGGACAGCCCACCAGGCAGCACGACCACCTCTCGGCAGCCCCGCGGTTTCCCCGGGGGGACGGCTGCAGCCCAGGGCACCGCAGCTATTTGTCTGCATCCGCTTCCAGCAGCGCATCCAGCCAACAGCACCAGCAGCCCGTGGAACTGTGTTCTGACAGTTTTATAACCTTAAATTTGCACCTTATGGAAAACTATGACAGTTAATGATTAATTGCCCTGTTGGAATTTTTCTTACGATGTCTTAATATCCGAGCGTGTAGCAGACCTCAGCAGAGAGGAAAAATAAAAACCTGCAGCAAAAATGCTCCCAGAACAACTTGACTAGGCAAGTATTGCCCAGTCCAGCTAGTCCTGTCCAAAAGACACTGTTATATTTAGGATTGTTATTTTTTTTAAAGCTGTAATGCTATTTACTAGGTGTCTAGCTCAGCTTGGAAACCAGCTTGAAAGGAAGCTGTGAAACTGTTTTTCACGGGTGCATTCAATTGCTTTGCAGTAGAAAGATGGTTTTGATATTAGAAACCAGCTGCTGGTTGTTCACCAAAACTGAGAGCTGGTCTTTAAACATCGCTGCCTTCGTGCTCCAAGACCTCACCGCCCCACTTAGGAGAGAAGAAAACCAGTTTATCATCTGTTCCATCAGGTAACTGCTTTTTAGCTTCTTTGCCGTGGATCTGCCTCATCTTGTGTCTTGGTTGTCTCCCCTGGTGTCAGACCTGCTCCCACACAGCAAGGTGAAGCGCCCGTGGCACGCGTCCCAGTGCAGGGTTGGGAGCCGGGGCTGTCTGTGGTTTGGGGCTGGGACTGGGGAGGGAGAGGGTGCTCGAGGAGTCCACAGCCTGCCCCTGTGGCTGTTGATACAAGAGGGAAATAGCAGGCATGGGATGGCAATCCCGCTGGTGGGTCACACGGGTTTGATGGTGTCCCACAAACCAGAGCGATGGTCAAGAGTCCTGGGTGGGACCGGGTTGTGCTGCTCAGAGCACTTCCCGAGATGTGTCTCACCCGTGTCATATTTTGATGAATTTACAAACGAGGATTGAAAAGCATCCTTTCCAAGCCCTGTGGGGGAGGCTGATGGAGGGCAGAGCCCCACGTCCCTCAGGAGCATGTGGCGTGGAGCTCTTTCCACTATACCCCGTCTGGAGATAGCGCTGAAGCAGAGCCCTTCTGCTGGACTTCAGCTTTACATGTGCTATAAAAGTATTTTTAATGAGTGGGACGGAGCTGGTTAGTGAAACACTTGGACCATTAATAGATGTAGAAATTTTTTTCACGTGCTGCTTGACTTTATTGATGAAATGAGCTAATCGGAGCGAGCGCTGCCCTCGCGCCGAGTGAGGAAACCCAGGCGTGCTCAGGGGGTGAACAATGGTTTGGTGGGTGGATCCCAGAGCGTTTTGCAAACAGCACATTTGGAGCTCTGTGCCAGGGGTGGGATGTCCCCACTTCTCAGCTCTGTGCCGGGAGAAAACGGCTGCCAGGGCTCCAGGGTCCTGCCGGGATGCTGGGAAAGGCTGCAGTGCCCTGGTTGTAACAACCTGACTTGGAGTTTGAGTTGAGATCTTCTGCATCCGACTTCTTCTGGCTTTATAGAAAATTTCATGGTCTTTTTTATGACCATGAGTAATCAGGAACTTGGTTTCACATCCTGTTTCAAAGTCCACACAAGGCCCCATAATTACATGCTAATACAGTTTTCTCAAGACTGAATTGGGGCCAGATCCTGATCTCATGCTGGTACAAACCAACGGGATGGTTTGCTCCGGTAGCTCTGCCTCTTTGTGCTCCTCCTCCTCCTGATGGCAACAGTAGTTTTGGTGGTGACCTGCCAAGTCTTCTGCTAATGGTTAGGGGTTTGAGTTGGTGCCTTCTGGGCATCACCTGCCCACAGGTCTGGTTTGAGTTAGAGGCTGGAATTGTTTCTGAGTTACCCCAGGGTCTGTAGAGAGGGTCTCCCTCACTCTTTCACCACCCTCTTTTCATGCACTGATGTGTTCTCCATGGAGGAACTCTCTGTCCTAAACTTGGAGGACTTGGTTTTCCCTGGACTTGCCTTCCTCCCCTAAAACAGCGCCCTTGTCCAGGAAGCCTACCACTAAAGCCAACTTTCTGGAGCAATTTGGAGTAAAATCAGGAAGAAATGAGCTGAAATTGGTCCTCTGATGTAGGATGCTGGTGGAAAGCTCATTGAGATTTGCTGGTCCGCGAAACTGCTCTTTGATCTTTAGTACAGAAATAAATAGGATGTCAGAATGTTTCTGCCGTTAAGTGTCTTCATGACAGCTTCTCCCTCTAGGAAGTAACTTTACCATCAGGGGTGGAAAGATGTCGATAATTTGGAGCAAAGTAGCAAAAAGAAATAAATTCCTTCTGTAAAATTATTCCTTCGTTTTATATTGGTCCAGCACTTCCAGAAGCAATCCTTCAGCAGTTACTTAGCCTGTAATACATTCATGTGTCGCCTCTAGCAAAAGAGTCAATGGATCCAGCAACACCAAGAGGTACTTTACATAACAAAGCTGCAGAGCAGGATGAACATGTCAAAGTCAGTAAATTGGAGACCTATCTGGGCTCCTCAGGAGCAGGACAGGAGGAGCCTGGTTGTGTTTCAGACCCAGAGTGAGCAACCAAGCCTAAATTCACACACAGTACTTTAGCAGTTGAATTAAATGTATAATATTTCCTAGAATAGGAACGCTTACTACAAGGTCTTGAGCTACGTGATAAATAAAAGAAGATAAGTTTAACCCTTTGGGCACTGGGCTTGTCTCTCATCCCAGTATCCCAACCCCAGTCCTGCGTGAGATTTGTTTTTCCAGATATATGTGTATATATATAAAAACCTATAATCACTCCAACTGTCTTGCTTCTCTTTCAGGGGAAAAAAACTTCTTTCTTTTCAGTGGAAAAACTTTTTCCACTGAAAATCTGGAGGTTGTGCTTATCCATAGTCCAAGGATAAATTTTAGTTAAGATTGCTGCGTGACAACGTTTGGGCATCTAGAGTTATTTTATTCCTTGGTAGTTACTTTTTTTCCCCAATAGCTATCTTACTCCTCAATAGTTATTTAATTCCTCAATAGTTATTTCATTCCTCAATAGTTAATTTAGTCCCCAGTAGTTATTTTAATCCCCATTAGTTATTTTACTCCCCAGTAGTTAATTTAGTCCCCAATAGTTAATTTAGTCCCCAATAGTTATTTTACTCCTCAACAGTTTTTATTCCTCAATATTTCCCTTCTACATTTATAACTTCAGGGGAGTCTTCTCTAACTCTACAAGTGTTTATAAATATTTTCAATACTGATCTCTGCTTTTTAGGGCTAAACATGGGTCTTTTCTAACACCATTTTTCAAGCCCCCAGCCATAGCTGCTCAGGCAAACAAAAATCTGTAAGCAGCATGTGAAATATGAAATGTTTTGTATTGTAGCTAATTTTTCTGTCTCTAATTGAATCGTTTGCCTGTCTTTGGTCGTGTCTGAGTGACCCCCCCCCAGCTAACTAGAGGTGCACAGTGAGTGTGTGTTCAACTGTGTGAGGGACGTCTCCGGGTTTATTATTTTCTTATTTCTCTATTAAATGTGGTAATAATACGTGGGTTCTCTCCTGTCATCTTGTGGGAAGGAAATACTCAGCCTTTGCCTAAGAAATCATGTTTTGGCTCCCAAATTTGGGCTGTTTCCTGATTCCACGATATTCTCAGTGAGCTGGGGAGGTGGTTCCACCCCTTTTGGAAACTCAGGGCTGAGGGTCTTGAGGATTACCCTGAGCTGTCCTGAAGATCTGGTGTTCCCACAGCAGGTAAGGGGTGGAGAAAGGGAGTTTGCTGTGTTGTGTGTGTGTGTCCAAAAGCAAACCAAAGTCAGAGAATCCCAGACTGGTTTGGGTGGGAAGGGACCTGTCAAGCTCATCTGGTCCAACCCCCCTGCAGGGAGCAGGGCCATCTGCAACTAGAGCAGGGTGCTCAGAGCCCCGGCC
>WTSP01020116.1:46575-72137 GCA_025331215.1 Actenoides lindsayi
GGCCAAGGCCCAGCAGCCGTAGGTGGCCAAGGCCCAGCAGCCGTAGGTGGCCAAGGCCCAGCAGCCGTAGGTGGCCAAGGCCCAGCAGCCGTAGGTGGCCAGGCAGGGTGCTTCACTGCAGCGAAGAGTGCCAAATTCTTTTCCCAGTTCCCTTCCTGCTGGGTTTTCCTCACTCAACAAAAACAGCTGCAGAGTTTTGCTGCAAAATCAAACACAACAGACCTCAGCCTCTCTGCAAGATCCTGAGGATCCTCTGGCATAATTTCACCAAAACTTGGGCTCAGACCAAGGCCGAGAACTAACTTTTGCACCTGGAGTTTCTGTCCGTAACAGGCCACGGACGCAGATGCTTTCATCACACTGAGCTTAAACACTGGAACTTCAAAGTGTTGCATTCCTATTCCAAATGCTGGTGTTCAAGGAGCTACTACATACAAGCAGTCAGCCCAAGGCACAGAGACTAAACCCTGCATACACTAAAAACACACAGTCTCACAGCCAGACCAATCCTCTGCTGAGCTCTCACTTCGGACGGGTTGCTTTCAAGGTGTGATTTTAACTGAAAAGCTCAGGCTTGACTTCTTTGACAAGCACTTGGTTGCCTCCCTCTCCCTACTGCAGAGCTGTCAGTCCAAACTCACCCCTGATCATTCCCCTGGCTTGCTGATAGGTCGTTATTCATACCTTGCCAGTACAAAGTACAGGGCCTATTCTCCTCCCACCCCCTTATTTGCAATCAGCTGGTGCAACAGTGACTCATCCATTGCTAGCAGAGACTTCAGAGACCCATTCAAGGAGTTTCCCAGCTGATCTCTCAGTAGCTGTAGCCTTCATAATTAGTTGCGACCATTTAGAGAGGAACAGTCTTAAAGATTGCCATTTTCTTTCTCTTCTTCCCTTGGGTTAGAAGAAGATGGAGTCTTTCTATCAGACAGATGGCAGCAGAGATAAGAACATGGTTCTATGTGGGAAGACTGGTCCTCTCCCCAGTACAGGGGGTCTGGATGCTTAGAGTTCTATAGGAGAAGAGAGAGAGACAGGAAAGAAAGCCTCTTTCCTATGGAAAGGGAACACAGATTGGTTACAGGTTGGAAGGAAAGGGAAGGAAGGTATGGAGACAGAAGCCAGTGAATGAAGGAAGAACACAGCTGATCCAGCTTCTTTTACCAGAAAATACAGCAATTTCAAGTCCCCCTAAAATGAAGGGGCTACAGATATCAGTAAAAATACCACGTTTCTTTCTGCATCACTTGGTTGCTTTCAGGCACTTGTTCAGTACTCAGAGCTGAACAAGTTTCCAGGGTGCAGAACTTATATTGTGCTTCCTGAGACAGACACCAAGCCAATGGAGGGAAGGAGTTTAGCACCTCTTAAAAGACAAAGTACAAGGATAGACCCACCTCAAGATCATCCTTCCCAAACTGGACAAAAGGGAGAAGAGATCTAATTTTGAGGGAAAAGTAGGAGCCAAAAGCAGGACAGATCAGCACAGCTTTCTGTCTTGGCTGATGGGGAGAAGGGTAAGAAGGAAAGCAAGTACCTGGGAGGCATGCCCAAGCAGTTGGACTTGCCAACGAGAAACAGAAACGTGTCAGGTTCCTTCGCAGGGACAACAGAGATGAGGAGAGAGGAGCTGAGGGCAAGTCAGCAGGAGGCAACGGTCAGCACGTGTCCGTGGAACTGGAGATGAGCAGCCCAACTCTATGAGATGCTGAAGAACCAATGAAGTCAAGACCTGTTCCACTCAGGGAATTACGCCTGGGCAGAGGAGCGTGAAGCAGTAATGGCACAACACAATGCTATGGGATGATTTCCCTCGTTCCTGGGGCAATCTGTGGTATGGGGACAGGGAGACAAGAATGGGCCCAGGCATTACGAGCAGTCCATACAGTGAGAGTTATTTCACATAACTCTGCCTCCGTCTTACACGCAGCCTATGGGAGGTCATAGAAGATCCTGGCAAAGAGGGGAAAGACAGGGGATGTGCTGTGAAGGGGTGTTTCTAAGGTGGAAGAGAAAACAAAGAAAGAAAAATGCCTACTGGAGCCTTGTTACCTTCAGCCTCTCCACTTTAAATGAGCCAACACGAACACTGCGGTTTTTAACAACTGCATTTTCCAGTCACAGCTCCAGGATAACAGCAAATATTAAATATAAAACCCTACGATGGCACAATGGGGATTTTTCTTGAGGAAGACACTGTTTTAATCTACTGTGGTAAAGCAGATGCGTCTCCTTTGAGACCCGAAGAAGGGATTGCCAATAATCAGTTTATTACAGGACAACTTCACCATGCAGACAGAAGAGGAAAAAAAAACAAACTGGTTTTAGTTTTGTTTTCTGTTGTCACAAGCTGCTTCTTTCTCTGTGTATACACTGAGCCCTGGCATTCTGCAGTGCCTTTATATGCCCTCCCCTCCACTTTTAGTATAGAGTTCGCTCTTCTTCTTTCCTGCACCTTGAATAAATGGAAATCTCATTTTTAGAAAAAATAAATGATAATTAAAGAAAAAGAAGTTACAAGGAAGTTAATAAACCGTTGGGGGGGTGGGGATGTTAATAAAAATGTCTTGCATAACATGTTACACAGCACCAAACCCAGGCTTTCTGAATGCTTTCAGCCAGGAAGGCACTGCAACATTTAAACAGTGAAGGAAAACAGAGATAGCATTCTATCTCCTGAAGTCTAGTGTGATGTGCGGTATAATCTAACAATTCCAGCACTGGAATAGCAAAAGAAAACAAACCAAAAAGCCACAAACATTTCTACATATAGATAAGGGGTTACGACCCAAGAAATAGATGTCAAGAGTTCACGTTTTGACTTCAGATTACTGGAGAGAAATATGGGCACGCAGGTAAGCAACAGCAAGCCCAACGACAGAGGTTTCAATAAGAAGTAAAATCAATCCTGGAATGACAAAGTAGACAAACCAGACCATCTCTATCTACGAGGCAAACTGGCGAGATACAGACTGGATGGGTGGTCTGCAAGGTGGGTAGGGAATGGGCTACCAGGCTGCACTCGGAGGGTGATGATCGATGGGTTTTCCTCGGGGAGATTTTAAACTCATCCTGTAACTGCAAATGTTTTCATTGGCTATAAAAACGAGGGGTGTTTTCCCCCCCTCTCTTCCATTTTATTTCTAAGCCTTGGCCTCTGGTTTTTGCTGGTTTTATTTGTTTGGGTTTTTTTTCTAGTTTTGGTTTCTGCAAGCTTCGTGGGTTTAAAACGGTTTTTAATCTACATTCACTGTACCACCCTTCCCTTCCACAGAATGTTATCTTCCTCTTTCATTCGTGGAAAATCGGACAGACACATGTAAATTGTGTCAGCTTTTATTATTCTAGGTACTCAGCAGTTAAGTCTCAGAGAGCACTACTGCACCTACCTGGCACAGAAACCGCCTTGATGTCACGAGGGGTGAAAACCCTGCCCCTTGGTAGAGGAATTTTTTTCCATTAACTTCAGAGCTGCTGAGAATTTCAGCACCTCACCCTTCAGCTCAGGGATTTTCTGCATTCCTAGCTGAAATGACATAGCCATTCCTACTCAAATCCAAAGCAGAGGCAAATCTTCCTATCAATAATGATTCTGGTCACCTGCTTCTGAAGCCACCTATTGATGGTGTGGGCTCCAGAGGGACAAGGACCAGCTCAAAAGGCTTTATTTCAGGAGATGCCACACTTCTGGTAAGACATTGTCATGGTTTGGAGAGCACACCCATGGGACCTGGAGCGAGCGATTCTCTGACTGTGAGGGGGTGGGTGTTTGTGTTCAGACTCAAAATGAAAACCCTCTATATCCCACAAAATAGCATTTTTTTGACAGAAACAGAAATATTTTGATGGATTTGGAAAGCTGTGTTTCCGTGAATCAGCACATTTCATTTTTAAATCTAAATAGCTTTCTCCCCCCACCCGAAACAATTGCAATTTGAAATTTAAAAACACATTTCAAAACAAAACAAACCCCAAGCTTTCCAATAGATTATGGAAGATTGATTTCCAGCCTTTTCCCAAAACAAATTTTAGAAGACCAATACTTCCCACAGACTTACGTTAAGTGGAAAAAGGTTTTAATTAGCAAATATTTCACTGTGGGGAGGGGAGGGGGGGGAGATTCATTCTTATGTTCAGAAATAATCCTCATTCCTGTTCTTATGCACCAAATATTCTCTGTACTCACAGAGGATTTAATTTCCTGAGATAACCATACAGGTAGAAAGGTTTTCTGGAGGACCTCCCCTCAAGTGGTGAGAAATTTATTTAGAACTCAGCAAGGACAATGAAATATTTGGTGTGATTCTTCCTTGCATTCCAAAATTTTTCCAAAATCTCCATTTCCATTTCCAAAAAATCACTTCTTTCCATTGTACATTACTTTGTATTCACCAACAGGGAATTTCATTTTCCTTCACACAGCTTTGTTAAAGTTTCCACAGGTCTTGCCTAAGCATAATAATTCTGCATCTTTCACCATCTTCATTACTTTGTTGATCATTAAATCAATGATCTGGAATAAAAGGATGTATTTAACACTGATTTGGGGCTTACAGTAGATTTGTTGAGACTTGACAAAGACTCATAAACAAAATGAGATAAACATTGTTCATAAAATGAAAAGGAAGGAGTTTCCATTCTTTCTCAGCAGTTCCAGACTGGAAGAGACAAGATTTTTAATTAATAGTTTAAGTTTCTGGTAAAAGCCAACCCACTTGACCTGCGAATCCTCCTGGAGCAACCATAAAAGTCAAGTGAACAGCAGTTGTGCAAGATCACAGGCTGGCTTGCACAAGGGTGAAGGGAGAAGAAAACAAGCATTTAAATTCTCTTCTCAACACGCTGTCAGCAACACCCAGGACAAAACTTTTGCATCCACGCTCCCAGGTTGACAGCTCTGCGTGTGAGGTGGGGGAAGACAGGTATGGGTCTGGATTGTTTAGGGTTGGGTTTTTTTCCCCTCAATTCTACCCACCTCAGCTTTAGGTATTCATCCAGCATCATACTGCTGCTCTCCTTGACATCAACCAGTCAGAAAGACTTGCTGTGAACAAGCCAGGAAGAAAAAAAAAACCCAAAATATCTACAACCACGTTAGAAGTTCAGTCTCCAGAGTGACAAAAGGCAAAGTCCAGGTGAGAGTCCTGAAGAAGGCAGGAAGGACCAAGCCTGAGCATGGCTCATTGTCACTCTAACAGCAGCTGTAGGAACAAGGCCTTAAGATGCAATTCTTTTGGTAAGACTGTTGATTTGCTTCCTACCAGACATACTTCATCCCTTTGGGAATCAACTTCCAAATCCTGTCCTCTCCCCACACAGGAGGAGCTATTAAGGTACAAAGAAGATGCTCACAACTAAAAGTGCTGTCTGCAAAGAACTGCTGGTGAATAATGGAAAATTCCTTCACCAAAATGTCTTTTTTTTTTGTTTTTTCCTCTTAATGTGCAGCCACAATGTCTGCCAACACCCGAAACCTGCATATTTCTTTAAGAGAACCTGTGTGTTCCCATAAAGGCACCCACACAAAGCACTAAATTACTCCTCCAAACAAAAGGTACTGCATATCTGAACTGCTGCAGAGATGTGCTTAGGCTATCTCTGAACAAGCTCCCTCAGGGGCAAGAACAGAGTGACTCTGCTTGGGCTAAAGGACCCCACCAAACAGGGGTGGATCCCAGGGGCGTCCTGGTGCACCCTGGCAGCAGGTGAGGCAGTTGTAGTGCCTCTGTTATCCAAGCTGACTTGTGGGATTTGCATCCTCAAAACTCAAAAGCACTTCCCCAAAATGCTTTTTTTTTTTCCAAATATGCCATCTATTCCTTGATTACACCTTACCACTAAAATCCTTCAGTACACATATTGTGAAGGAATGCTAGAGACTGTCTCACTGTTCTTTCACTGCCATAGGGTAGCAACCTGCCCGGAGTCCAAAGTGGGACATCACACAGAGGAATGTGATGGCAGAGCAGAGGAAAGGTGATCTCACTATGTGAAATACCAGCACAGACTGGAAACCTGAATGACAAAGGCAGGAGGCCTGCATATGATCCCTCCTGTGAAAAAAAATAGAAAGATCACTATGCCAGGTACCTTAGGAAACCTAAAGACAAGTGACAAGGGCATCTTGAAGAAGAGGGACAAGGCTCAGGATGTCCGTGCTTTGTTCCATATTTTGACAGTAAATAAGACTGGATACACTTGGTAAAATGACAGGCATCTACAGTGTAAATGTTCCTCAACTGTTTGTCCAGGTTCCTGTTTAAACAGCGAAGGCAAAGTTTGAGCAGGGTTTTTCTATCCTAAAATAGGCATTTTAAAACCGTTGTCTGTGTAGTGCCTTAGGAATAGCTCGGTTTCTGCCCCCTCCACAAAAAGAAAGCTGGTGGCTACTCTGGGTGAAGTTGACTCCAGTGCAGATCACTAAAGCAAAGCAAATTAAATTCCACACATTACAGAATCACAGAATGTTCGGGGTTGGAAGGGATCTCAAAAGGTCATCGAGTCCAACCCCCCTGCCAGAGCAGGGTCACCTAGAGCAGGTCACACAGGAACAGATCCCGGTGGGGTTGGAATGTCCCCAGAGAAGGGGACTCCACAACCTCTCTGGGCAGCTTGGTCCAGGCTCTGTCACCCTCACTGTGAAGAAGTTTCTCCTTACATTTCCATGGCACCTCCTGTGTTCCAGCTTACACCCGCTGACCCTTGTCCCATCACCAGGACATCACTCATTACCAGGATCTCATTAAATGTAAACACTCATGGGCCTGCTTCTTCCCCTACATGAACTAACAACAGCTTTTCTGCAGGGAGATCCTTGCATAAAAAGGGGAGATGAGCAGACTTCAATGCAGTTCAAAGGGCTTTGTGTGACCAGTGCCCAAAAGAGAGGGGGACAGGGAGGAACATGACATTCACCCTCTGTTCAGTGGTCTGGTGGCACGAACTAAGGTCTCACAGGACAAGCTGAAGCCAATATCCCTCCAATTTTGTACCCATGCAACCATCAGAGGAAATACTCTCATCCAAGGCAAGTCTCTACTCCACAGTGGGAGTCAGTGGAGCCTCATCACCCCCAGACAGTTTTAACACCAGAGATGGGATGAAGGCAGAAAAAAAAGCACTGCTGATGATAAGACCATCATCCCTACCACAAATGCACTGTGGCTGAATAACCACGTCCATTTATAAAACGTATTAGAATGGTGACTACTCATAACCAAGCTTCACTCCAGCACTCCCACTGTATAGCTACTGGTATATACCAATTTCAGATCATGTGTCTGTCTTAAGACTAAGAAGTACTGTTCTTTCCAGCCAGAATAGGCTACAGGGATTCTGTTGCCAACCATAACATATAAAAGAACCTATAAAATTACAGTCACACACTAAGGCATATGTCTCACATTTAACTTAATGTTTATCTTGTCAGGATATCCAGCTAGACCATGCCAACATTTTGTTTCATTCATGCTGTCTTCAAAATCATCTGTTGCTGAGGGAGGAAAAGGAAGGGGAAAGAAAAGAAAACGCAAGAGAATTCTCCAAATATAAAATAAAAAAGGAGACCAAAATTCCAGTCAGTCTCACAAATGAGGCTCAAAAATGAAAGCAACTCCAAAAGACAAAAGACTCCACCAGTACCAGCATTCACCTTTACTCCTCTCCCATGGATGGAAGTCATCATCCCCAATTTCATCTGGAAAACAAACAATGATTCTAAGATCTGTACTTTGCATATCTACAACAGGAAGAGGGCTCTTCGACTTCTGATCAGCCTTATCCCAATGGAAGATTTTTGCTGCTGAGGAAGACACCTTGACGTGCCACAGACCTGGTATCGGCCATTTCTGAAGAAGACACTCATGACAAAAACCATTTTCGGCGTAGAGAGAAGCGAAAGAGTGAAGTGGCAGCTACTTCCTCCAAAATTATCTCAAATATCTGCATTTCCTCCACATTAAGAAAAGCATTTCGTTATTAAAAAAAAAAAACCCAGCTTACACAACTAAATAATTCATCGCGATGAATTATTTAGAGAGATGTGGACCCAGTGTGTTTACAAGTCCCAGGCTGTTTTACAAAAGAGGAAACATTTCTATAATTGGTCCGCAAACTCTTTTTTAAATGTTCTTATGAGGAGAGGTTTCTGATTATCAGTGGCACTACTCCTGAAAGCAAAGCTTGTACAAACCCAGCTTTTGCTGGGTAGATGAGATTAAGAGGGAAATGACTAAGTAAGGTGAACTTTTCATTGTAATTGGTGATTACTGCTGCTGAACAGATGAGTCTTCCAAAAAGCGACCCTTTAAGTCTCGAGTTAGCTCAGGTATGGCAACACTCCTGTCTCAAAACGAGACACAATTAAATCACTGACCTGAGGTATTATCTCCCAGAAGAGTCATCTGCCATGTACAGAAGCAGGGCGAGGCAGACCCATTTCACTACAAACGTCAGCACTTTCCCCCTGGCAATGCATATATCCCACAAATCCCCAGGGGAAGCCTAGGAATAAACCTGCCCTCGACAGCCCAAGGATGCTTTTGATAAGTTCATCTTCACCTCTGTCATGCTCTGCATGCCACTTTCCATTCAGAGGCTCTGCCAGCTTCCTCTGGGTATCTCCGTTGTTAGAAGTCCCCATGGAAATGCTCTCTGCATATGGTGTCAGAGCTCCTCTCTCTCTCTCAAAACAACCTGTCTCTGAAAGCTCCTGCTGACCCGAGTCCTGAGAATTCAAAAGCTTTTACAGGTCACTCACTTTTCATTATAGATGGGTAAAAACCTGGGCTGATCTCCTTGCCATTCCTGGTGCTCCCTTTATCTCGAGTAACCTCAGGCCAGAGAAGTCCACACAAGGGGCCCCTATCCCAAGAGAAAGAACCTCTGTGCTTTGCCTGGCCTGTCTACAACTGATCCCCGTGACTCCAAAAAGTCTCAGGTGAGACACGAGGGAGACTGACGTCCTCGGATTTCCTGGTTGTAATACAGCACAGAAGGAAACCAGGCTGAAGCAAAGCTCGGGTGCACTGAGGAAAGGGCTCACCTCTGGGTTGAATCTTCCCAAAGCAGTTCAGTCCGCTACGTTTCTTCACACAACACAGCGCCGTTTTCTGCTCGCAGGGGAGCACCTCTACTTGTGTGGTAAGCAGACACCTGACTTGGGGAGAGGTAGCAAGGCAGGAGTGCTGACCAAAGCAGCTACAGTCATATCCTTGCCCACTCCCATCCCAGCCACAGTTGTCTCTGTATTCAAACCAGTGAAGGATTCTCACCTCAGCCAGGGTTTTATTCCACACGATGCAGGAGGTTCAAATTAAGAGCCCTTGCTTCCCATCTTCACTCTTTCCAGCACTATGGTGTGTTTGTGCCCTTTATCTGGAGACAACGTCTCATCACTTGTGTCCAACGTAGTCAGTTAACTCCCCCTTTTCATTAAGCACTTCTCTTCATCTACAGTGTGTTCCTCATCTTCAATCCACTGTCTGCTAATGCAGCAGATAGCCCAGTTGCACTGCTGATGCTGGCATTAGACGTGTCCTAATTTAATCCAACTAACCTATTTCAGGGTCCCCCCCTCACGACTACATCTGGGCCACTCTTTGCTTATTGTCATGGAGACTTCAAAGTTCATAGCAGAGAAAAAAACCAAACCCCACGTACATGCTATATCAAATTTCTGCCTTGTAAAGCCCAAGCTGAGAGGTTGGGTTTGCCTTGGGAAGCTGTAGACAAAAAATGGATAACTCTCTTTGAGCACAAACAACCCTTGCACGGCGATAACTCTAAGGCTCATAATTCAGCACAGATCTCGACATCTGCTGTTTATCCCCAAGCAGGAGCACAGAGCAGAGGCACAGAGTAGCCATGGTTACATTCCTGTCCCTGCTGCAGGTCACTCCCACACCTCATTGGGTGCTGCCATGATCACGGAGGACAACCTGGCCTCCCAAGTCATCCCACATAGTCCGTTTTCAGCCCATAGAGTCTGTTTACGGTGCTGGAGAACGATTAACTCGCCAAGGACACTAATTAGCTTGCCACGGAGGGGCCTCGCGCATCCGAGGTGGAGTCTGGCGGTCAGGCGCGTGGGTCACTGCCGATCCAGCAGCTGCCTTCGAACGGAGGCAAGCCATTCCCCACCCCACCGGAGCCCAGCGTGGGTTCAGCACGTGCTGCTGTAGGCAAGAGGGTTCTGCTGTCGGGTATTTTTAGTGCAACGCGCAGCGACGACTTCTGCATGCCAATTCCTGCACGCCGAGCTATCCCACCTTCTGTTTCCCGATTAGGGGGTTATTATTAGCTACACTCAGCCAAGCAGCTTCTCGGCACGGCAAGTTTAATAAAGCACTAATGTCACCCACTCCCAACGCAAGTCACCTAAAGAAAAACAAGGCCTCATTTACAGTGTTACTAAAAATTAACGAAAGTCTGCTGATCATTCCTCACTAGTTTTGGGGTTTGGTTTGTTGGGTTTTTTTTGCTGTTGAGGTTTTTTTTCCAACAATCTCGCTTCCTTCTGCAGACAAAAGAATTGATGCAATCCAAAATCTGCTCCTCCCTTTCCCACCATAAAAGGCAGAACATACCTAAGGGCTTTTCACATCACCTTCTGGAACTATTATTCCTCTCCTTTTTGGACCAAAAGCGTTAACTTCTTGCAAAGAAATAAAAAAGGAGTAGCCTTGCTGTAATAATGTGTCTCTGCTTTGTCCCTCTTCCGCCTCTCAGTGCCCCTGACTTTGCTGCTCATTTCCCCACACAAAGACAAGGAACATTCTGGTGGTCGTGAGGTCCCAGGCTAAAACAGCAGCATGACTTTGATCCCTCCACAGCAGCCAACAAAAGCTTTCCCACCGAAGGTTCAGGCTTCCACGCCTTTCTCAAACAACAATCTCTTCACAGCCTTGTGCATTATCCTTCCTTCTGAAAAGACTTTTGTGCGTGGGGATGAGTCCTGCTGTTTCTGAGGTCAGTGGCAAGCATCCTATAGGCTCCAGTGGTGAAAGGGCTGGGTGGCTGGAGAGAAAAGCACTCTAGAACACAGCACAAAGCAACTCTGTTTGCTCTAACATCTACCTTGGCAAAATGTACCCTCGCACAGACCGCTGCGAAGGGAAACAGAGAGAAAGCAATGAGGAGACACAGACAGAAAAGAGGTTTTAGCTGAGGTTTTAAACAGAGACAGGTGGGCAAAGAAAATACACAGGACTGTGCTACTGTGCAGTGTAGAACGTATTTATGCAGTGCAGTGTACTTTGGAAGCATCTGTAAGGAAAGGCACTCGCGGCAGCAGATGCTGCTCAGCTCTAATGAAATCCATCTGCCTTGTCCCACAGAGATCCTCACGTCTTAAGAGGTGGGAGAGTTGGGTCCTAATAGCACAGAAGAGCTGTGCAGGTGCAAGTCAGCACCTGCTGAACTCAGGCACTCAGTCACAGAGAGGGTGAGCAGTTGCTACAGGTACTGGCACCTAGCAAGCCTGCATCCGAGGCTCAGAACCTGTAGTTCAGACTCTCCATCCTCTGCAGAAGCCAAAGCTCAAAAGCTGTAGTTCAGACTCTCCATCCTCTGCAGAAGCCAAAGCTCAAAAGCCATAGTTCAGACTCCCTGTCCTCTGCAGAAGCCAAAATACCAACGAGGACCCAAATTCTGTTAGGTCACCTGAGTTCAGAACAGTGGTCTACAAAGGGACGTGATCTTCCCTAATTGTGCACAGAGGAACTGTGCTTCCCCATCACCTCTAAAACAAATGAGGGGCTTCCTTGTGCAAACAAAATTATTTCAGCTGTTGTTTCAAGCAAACACCCTCAAAACTGACACTCACAACCCAAGGGCCTGTTTCACTAGACTGGGAGGATATACCCTCTACAAGCACAGCCACTGAGGAGAACAGTAAGCTATGAATGAAAAGGAGAAGGAGATAACATAATGGGGATAGAAATTTTGATACTGAAACATCTGACTTGAGGAGGACGCAGTGGAGGGAAATGCTGGTCCTTTTTCTGTTCTTCATGAAGTCACTCTCAGAAAATACTATTGCTTTTCCCACTGCCACGGTGGTTTTGGCAATAGTAGCTGACAAACTGACAGAGATATAGACAACATTTCACTCAAGCCACATCCTCCAAGTAATACTCGTGTTCTTTTGGGCCATCAAAAAGTAATGGAACACTGCTTTCTAGCCTCAGAAAGAAATGCAATGTTATCAGCATGCTAGGAACTACAATTACACGTTAGAAGGAGCAGGCAGAGCCAGATGCCTTCCCAGTTGTGCAGATCTGGAGAGTAACAGGACAGATTTGTTTGCCCAACTAGTTGGACAAAGAGCCTGCTGTTCTCCAGGCTGCTAAATGGCTCCTGATAGCACAACCAGTCCCTACCAAGCCAAGTTACGTTAAGAAAGTTCTGCTTGTCACTCTGCTGCATGCTGTGAATCCTTAAAAGCTGTGCTGTTACCAGGATAGAATTTGAAACTTCCTTGCAAGACAGACAGACACCAACTTAACTATAGCCCCACTGCTATGCATTTTCAACACAAGGCTGTCATACAATGAGTAATATCTGCAATTCCACCTTTAAAGTCCAAGAGGATGCACAAGGTCTGACCTACCCACGATTAACACCACATAACTAAGCACGAATAAGGACAAATATAAATACAGCTGCTAGACACAGATCAGAAAGTTCAAAAGCAAGAATTTAGTTAAGTATATACACCAGCAGAAGGTCAAACTACTGCTTAGACTGCCTTATACCTATGATCCTAAGGATAAGGGAACAGAACAAGTGTCAAGAACATGTCAGGATACTGCATCGACCTACAGTGCCCCACGTGCCAGAAGAGAAGTAAAGTTTGTGGATTCCTCTGTGTCCACTGCAGATGAACTTGGATTTCTCTGTGGACATCAACAAAACTAGACTCATTTTTTACCTAACAGAGCCACAAAGTATGGCTTATGTCATTACCGAAACAGAGCCACATCTGAGGTGGGAGGGCTCCAGACAAGAAGAAACCACACCAAGTCATTTCTGAACCCAAGAGAAAAGCAGAAATGCCATGAGATTTTTGGCAGATTGGCAAGAGGACCAGAGAGACCCACTCCCCTCCAAGGAATCCTCTTTCGACCTGGGACAATGCATAGATGTCAGAAGTGTAAAAAAAGAAAGAAATTCTGCCTTTTACACTTTGCTTGGATGCTTTGTCTGCCGCAATGAGACAGGGAAGTAGTGAAACTGCTGAATAACAAGAGTCCTTAACACTGCAGGCACTAATAATGGGATTAGAGACAGAATAAAATGCTATCTTCTTGGATTTGGAAGATTTGGAAGAAGCCAACTCACTACTCTGATAACTATATAATACTGAATTATAACCTTTCCAAGTGCTAGGGAGAGTATCTGCTAGGTGGACACAAAAGTTGATCTTACGTAAGCATGGGTATGATTTGGACTTAAGGAGAGCCTGCCAAGACCAGACTGACCCCTCAAGAAGATTAATAATGGCAAAACCGGGTCATTTCCTAATCAGATATGGGTGGGCCACAACTCCTGGTAATTTCAAGGGGACCAAACAGACAGAGAACATCCAATCTCGAACGTAAAGCTCTCACCCTCCCCCTAGTCACTAGGAAAACTCCTTTTCCATGGTTACGTGTCTGTCTCATTAATCAGCAAATCCAGCCAACCACTATCCAGTGTAAAGGGAAAAAAATGACAATATTGCAACAGGGAAAAATCACAGAGTGTGATAACTGAACGGAGCAATGAACAGCAGTTTACACATAGCCTCAGAATAAAAGTAAACAGCACTGTTAAACTAAACGCAAGGTACAAAAGTCCTCACGAAATCACCTCTTGCCTCAGGTTACTGTGGGGATTAAAAAAAAATAAATATAAAAGCCCTGGTTGCAGCATTTCAGAAATCCCTGTCTCAACCTGTTGGCAAACACTGACACTTTGGAACAGCACCTATTGTATAAGTCTTCTTGTTCTCTGAGCAACAAGAGGCACGGTGGGTGACCAATGAAAATAAGGACCAGGATTTTAAAAGATGGCTAGTAAGATCATTAGGCATAAAAATAGGGATTTTTTTTCCCCTTAGAACTGTGCTAGTGAACAACAGGAAGTGGGCATCAAGAGACCAGCTCTTAACAGCCATGCACAAAGGAAAAGAAAGACTGTGTTTCCTTCCATTATTAAACAAATAAAATATAACAGAGCAAGCCATAAGGAAAATTAAAACTCTCTCCTAAGCAATTTAAGCAAGGAAAAGGGGGAGGGGGGGGAAGCACTGAGCATTAAAAATCATTTCTCTGAGGTCAGGAGCATCCTTGCTGTTTACACTGATACCAGACTCCGTGCACTGACTTTCCATAAGCAGCCCTCCACAGAAAGTGGGTTTATGCCAAAGCAGTGCTCATGGAAACATCAACCTTCCCTGCCCTTCCCAGCCTCATTTCTAAGAGAAGTTTTTCAGCTCCATAGCAATCACAAGTCCATGTATGAGGTCTGGCTTCCCTGTAATCACCTACCCACGGCAAAGGCAGACTCTGTGAGAATACTTGCAGGGTATTAACGTGTCATCCCCAAAGTCCTTTGACCTTCAGTCATTTGCTTGCGCTGCTGAGAGGATCACTGCTCCATGTCTTACTGAGGTGCCCCTCGACTGTGCACTTTACATCTCTGCAACATCTATAAACAGCATTTTCATTCTGTTAATGGCATCTCAGTGCCAGACTTAGGATCAGGTTTGTGCTCCTTTTACAGGCATTTTTCCACCGGCGGTTTTATTCCCTCTCTGTCATTACAAAGGAGAAGTTGCAAGGTTTCAGTATTCTCTAGATCTGAAGCAGACACCAAATCTTACAGTGACATACACTGTGTAACGTGGCCAGGCTAGTCTAGTGTCCTGAGGACTGCACAGTGCCTCGGTTCAATCAGGCACACAGAATCATCCTTCTCAGTTAAACTTCGTGGCCGTGAGCACCGATACTAACACGGAGCACACAGCCCCCTGTAGAGAAGACCTGTTGTGATGATAAGGTTGGGTTCCTAGGGAAATTATTGTGCAAAACAAACCGCTACTTCCAAATACTTGCCTGTGTTTTCTTTCCCTATCCCTCAGCCTATCAAGTTCCCTTGGGATGGAACATAAATGCCCAGGGAATTTTTACACCGCTTTCTCATAAGGACTGGGCATGAGGTCCTGCCTGCACAAATTCCTTGTTCCCCTCTACCTTGCAGGAGGATGTTGTTTATAATCAGAGGGAAAAGGTGGGGCAAATTCTGCTTTCTGTTCCATAATCCCAAATGCTCTTCCAGTTCCTGCTGCTTTTACAAGGATCTGCAGACAAGCAGCAAACCGCAGGACCGGGACCAAAAAGCCCTGTGATTTTCAAATTGGTTTAACACGAGAGACAGGTACCTGTTAGCCTCTACTGTACATTACCTGCTATTGGGTCACAGCCAGACCGTCTCCACAGTCGAATTATAACCGTATCATACCGTAGTATGCGCACAAAAGCCTTCTATTAAAATGCTTATCATCATTAAAGCCAGAGGCATCTCCGGCCATACGGGCAGGGATGATTTACAGAGCGCAGGGGAAGATCAGGACACCAGCCTGGGAGAACAGGGGTTTAGAGGAGGACAGAGCCAGCAGCAGCAGCAGCTCTTTCTCCTTACTGCTGACCAAGTAAATAAATAAATAAATGCAGACAGTTAAGTGGAAGTGGAAAGAGCTCTCTGCAGTTATTACACAGCAAACGCTGCCTGCCTTAAACTTACTTCTTATTCCGTCCCCCTTCGTGGTGCTCAGACATGTACGCACTCATCCGCATCTCGCTGCCTGCACAAGGACACTCCACAGCTTTGGATGGCTTCTGGTTTGAAAATGACAATGTCCCCATACACCTTTGGATTAGAGCTGTTCTTCCAACCTTTTTAAACGCACCCAGTACATGCTTTCTCACACACAGATCAAGTGAGCATCTCTTACTGCCTGGCCATCACACACACATCTCTAAGAAGATTTTGGTTTTGGTTTTTTTTTTCCCCTTCTTCACAATTTGTAAAGGTTTAAGAGTGATATTTTTACAGATATATATACATATATTCACGGGTAAGATTGTATTGTTATTGCAATGATTGAGCCTGGCTTTAAAGCACTTAATGTGTCAGTTGTGAACTACAGTGAGGTTTCTAGCTGTGGCTACCCATACACATCTCTGGTTTACAGCTCTCTGCTGACTAGGATGAGAGAGAGATATTTGTGAAGTGGGCAGAGACAGAAGTGCGTTGTCGCATGATTTTGGTTTCGTGGTTGTTTTTTTTTTAAGGGCTATTAATTACTATGTCAACCTTTGCTCTGCTGCTGCTGTCCACTTTAATTCTGGAAGCACAGCCATCCAACGCTCGGCTCACCGATCGGTTCCCCGATCGCCTCATTTTCTACCAACCTTTCTGAATATTATTTCTTATTCCTTAGGTATCTGGGTGGAGGAGGAGAGGGACAGTATGGCAGAGCCGGGAACCACGAGCCAGAAAACACGCTTGCCTTCAATTGTCATCGCACCGCCGTTGGAAGGAGCGAGCCGGAAAACTAGCAACAAACACTCGCACACAAAACACACGCCAGGCACACATCGATCACGGGGAGTTTGTGAGCAGCCCCGCAGCTCTTACCTGGGTTGTCTGGGATCCCTCTGCAGTGCACCTCCCTCCGCTCCCTCTCCCCTGGTTTGCCTCACCGTGGGGAGCAGCGGGGCCGGGGCCGGTGCCGGGTGCCGGTGCAGGTAGGGGAGGGCAAGCAGCTGGCTGCAGCCTCGGCTGCCGGGCTCTGGCGCCTGCCAGGGCTGCTGCTGCTGCTGCTGCTCCCGATGATGCCGAGGAGGAGGAGAGCCGAGTGAGGAGGAGGAGGAGGAGGATGCTGGCGGTGATGCCGTTACTATGGTTACCCAACTCGGTGCCGCCGGCGGCACCACTCGGTGCAACAGCTGCCCCAGCACCCAGATCTGCTGGGCACCCAGCGCGGCCCTCGCGGCACAGGGACGGGCGTTTCACCCCCCGAGCCCTTCCGGAGGGGCAGGGACAGGGAGGAGGGAGGATGGAGGTCACTGCTTGGCATGGCCTTGGGGGCTCTGGGAAAACAGATGGAGCGACGCACCCAAAAATATCTGTATTCCACAATTGTGGGTAAAGAGCTCCCTGCCCTGCAAAGGTCAAACATCAGCTTCCAGGAGGCCAGAGTTACATTTTTCAGGGGTGCCTTGCATTTTTATAAGGAGGGGAATAAAACGGCAAAGCTGAGGAGGGGAATCATTTTTCACATTTCCTGGTCTGATGCAACTTTAAACTTTTTCTCTTTTAACCTGAAGGTTAACCCTCTTTCTTTAAAACAGGATTGTTGGGGTTTATCATCTTCTCGTGTAAAGATGTTTTTTGCATAGAGAAATTCTCTTCCAAGTGAGTTCCTTGTGAGAGAGAGAGATGCCTCTTACCAAAAAAAAACCTTTCTGAAAGGAACCCTCTTATACAGCCCAGGACACTAATACTTTCATGTCTAATTGTATGAAGCAAACAAGCTGAACATTGCCTTTCTCTAGGGACCTGAAAATAAGAAAGGGCAAAGACCTCAGGCGGGCTGGACTGCCTGCCACATGATCAAAATGTCCTAACTGAGGGAGACATGTGAAATCAAGACATTCACTTGCCATTTAGCTATCAAATACACACGTCACAAGGCTCTCGTTTCGCACCGGAACATCACAAGGCACAGCAAGGTCACAACAATCAAATGTCATTTCCATCCAAAAATGTCAGCGCAAAGCTGCACAACGCTCACGAGCCACGACAGTTCTTTCAGGAGCTGGTCCTGGTTTTGCAGGACATGGTGAAACCCTATCTAAAACCTACTGAAAAAGAAAAATTAGCAGTGGAAGCTTTCTAAAGAGCTTTGCTTCCTACTGCCAGAGCTCTCTGCTTGCAGCCTGGGTGCTGCAGATGGTATCGATCTACGAGCTTGAGGCACCAAGAAGATGCACTGGGTGACGTTTCCTATTCAAGTATCAGACCTGGAGAAACAGCTGCAGGAGGTGTGCTGGCAGTGCCTCTTCCTAAGGTCTTCTAGAAGACAGTGTCTCCTCACCACGTGCATTTGAAGCATCACGCTGCGGTTCGCACGAAGGCATTTTCTAAAGACCTCATTACTGTGGGAGAACCTGGAACCATCCAAGTGGAGGAGCAAAATGTGCCAGCCAGCATACGTTGTCAGACTTCCCTGGAATAGCTTCCAATTCTCTAGCCTCCACCTATCTTAGAAAACCAGTTGTCATATAGATCATTCCCCCTGTAGAGTTTTTAATTAAGAACCTTTTAGGCAACAATTCTGACGTCCACTCACAGACTACAGGGAACAGTTGACTCCAAAGGGCCTTTCTACTACTCGGAAAAAAAAAAAGAAGTAAGAAACATGTTACCTCTTTTAATCTTTCAAAATGTCATGCATGTAAAATTAGAGAGTCCTCTGAACCCTTTCTCCAGAGCTAAAAAATAATATTTGGTGCACGTATGGCCCAGGGAATTCCCTGCTGCGATGCTGAGTGCAGGGGGAGCAGATCTCATTGATGTAATAATGACCGTGAGCAAATCACTCACTCCATAACTAACGAGCTGACAGCAAAACCCATGGTTATTCTGAATAGATCACTGCAACCACAAACAGATCTTACTTCTGCTAAATCAGGACAGGAAGCGTACTGCAAAATTTATCTGCTGAGGTAGATGTGACCAGCTTGCAAGATTATATTTTATAATTTTGTTAACTAGGGCTGCGTTTTTTTATATTTTTATATTATTTTTATATTTTTATAATTTTGTTAACTAGGGTTATTTTTTGAGAGCTGCATCTCAGATTTCAGGAACACATGTACACGTGAGAACAGCAGCAGATAGTTGGACCCTTTGGCTTCAGGTGCTTCAGCTCAGCACGGCTGTGTTACACCACTGAGGATGTGCCCACTTTCATTCTCTTCTTGGCAGTAGTCTGCAACACTGGGGGGAAAAAAAATCCACCCTTAAGAACATGCAGAGCCCACTGAAACCAACCTCTGTCATGTGAGGAGGTCCTGCACGGTGGCATCAATGAGTTGCACCAGTTCACTAGGGAAATAAGTCATGCTACAGCACATACAGCACGGTGATTTCCTAAGCAGGTATGATTCCATAAAAGAAAGGATATGTCACAGACATGTATGACAGAACATAGAGGAAAGGCAGCATTTCCACTCATAGCTTTCATTTCTGAGGGTAGAAGCTATGTCCTGTCTTCCAGACCCACTTAGGAAATGTCTGGTTGGTACTAGACACCCGTGTTTACACACCTTAGTCACACGTAGATTATTTTCTTGCTGTAAATACTGAAAGGAGGTATATCAACTTAGCCTACCACAGACTTCTAAAACAGATCAGTTAAGTTTTTCCCTTGCGTCTTCTTTTCTCTCCCCTGCTGTTAGGGAGTCACCAAGGTTGACCAACTTAGACGTGCTTGTCGACAACATCCTAAGGGAAAGGCAAATCCCATCCCTAACTACTGTTTGGAAAAGCTATCCCACTAAATCAGACATCTGAGTTCTGATGCCTGTCAAGGAAGATTAAAACCAAACCATACCTTCCAGAAACACCTTCTTAGAGGCCACCTTAGCCCCACAGAAGTTCAAGGTTTCACCAACGAAGACGCCTGGGTGGCTGTTTGGCTGCTGAATATTCCCAGATAGGCTGAAATTTCGACATCCTTAGCGTCCAAGACTCCAGCATAGGTAGCAAATGTCACATTCTATACTCTTTGTGCAGAGCCTGTTATATAATAATAATAATCTGGAGCAGATATTCCTGTTAGGTAGCAGGATACTCAACAGATGTTCTGTGGAGCAGTCCATCCTGCAGGGCCACGTTGGACTGGGAATCATTTCTACATGCTGTGGACTCTCTTGCACTCTGCTACCCTATATTACTTGAGCTGGACTGTAATAGTCAGTCTACCAATTCCACTAAGAGCAGGATTGGGAGGGGAAAGAAAAAAAAAAAAAAAAAAAAAAAGAAAAACTTTTAAATTAATTGCAATAAGCTCAGAACTGCAAACTTCCCCTGGTATTTGAATGTCAGCACATAAAACCTTACATGGTGAGGCACGAGTGTGTGAATTAAACACACATACAGGACAGGGGAGTGTGTCTCAGGCAAGCTATCTTCCCTCTGTGGCAGGGAAAGACCGTAACACAAAGCTTCCACCTGAAGCACCCAATGAGTAGTCACAGGCAGAAAACACATCCTGGTTGCAACAGCTTTCTTCAAGCTCTGGGACACAGCCCGAAGCACGAAACCCCTGGGGACAGTGCACCGTGGAAGCGTGCCATCAACAACAGGGCCAGGGAGCAGAAGGTAGGGCCAAATGTGTGCTTCAGGCTAGCAGCAGGAGACTCAACAGCTCTGTACTTAATGGACAGAGGAAAGTTAAGCTTCTCTTTTGATTAACTGAGAAGCTTAATTTACCTCTTGGTTTCCAGGGACTGTTTCTTTCTACTCTGCTTTTACAATATCAGGGGTAAAGTCCAAAGAGAAAGCATCTGGCCCACAAGATCAGGCAGCACTTTCAGTTCTCTAGGGCTTTGATTTCTTCTGGATCCTCTATATGCTCTAGGAGCATTCAAATGGCCAAAATCCTTTTAGGAAACATTGCACCATACAGCAGTGTTTGAAAAACCCTCTGATGCGACAGGCAACACAGTCTCACATAATCCAGCTTCACATTATGCAACAAAGGAGCAGTTAAGCAAAGGAAGAAGGAGTAAAAATAGGAGAGGGGATCAAATGTGTGCCTTTCATGCAGCTATTTGCTAAAGAACGGTTAGCTAAAATATTATCTGGTTTGTTGTAACTGGTGACAGTCAGAGCTCCATCACTCCTGCCCCATGCCTGGAACTGTTCAAAGTCAAGCTGGATGAGGCTTTGAGCACCTTGATTTAGTAGAACATATACGAGGATCACAAAAGACTTGGCTTGCTTTAATAGTTGTACCTAAGAAAAGCTTCAAGAGCATGAGCTTATACTTCTCCTTCCAAGTCCTTACACTTATCCTGTCCTCCAGCCACAGAGTCCTCATTCAGTTGGTATCCATTTAATATTTTGTTTCCCTTTGCCATTCAACTGGTAGCCCAGCATCTGAATTGCTCCAGCCAACCTGCCAAGTAAACAGCCTTGCTTTAAACAACAAAAAGCTACATTTACCCACCAGTGCTTCCCTTAACCTGGAAGGAGGTTGGAAATCTCAGGATACAGTCATCTTCTCATTCAGGACTCTGGAATAAGGTAGAAAATCCAGATGAAATAAACTAAGTGTATTTCAAATGCTTAACATGATACAAACATCTTATAGTAATTGAAGGAACTACAGCAACGAGTTCAATAACAATTTCCAAAGTGTCTTTGTGAACCACAGAACAAAGTTCTGGAAAAAATAACCCATCTACTGACAGTGAACTATAGGAAGGAGGGATAAACACATTCTGGAGATCTTTAAAGAGGGATCAACACTGACTATCTACTTAAGCACGTCTTCCTAAGGTCCTCTGCAAAACGCAGTGCTTGGATTTGAAGGCATGTCTCTTAATTTACCAATGGCTGAAGCAAAAAGTGAACCCAAGCACACAAGATTATAATCCTCCATCCTCAGCTTTATGCCCACAGTAGGGGGAGGGAGGTGGGGGAAGGAGGATTATGTGAATAATCCAGCCCAGGCCTGAAAGATCACGTTACAGACAGCCCCAGGAGCTGCAGAACACTTCACTCATCACCACAGTAGCTCAGAGAACCACAAACAAGTAATTCCTGTGGAATCAATCCCTATGGAAAAAAAGCTGTCCTTGCTGTTGGCTTTGTGCATGGACTTCCTCTGAGGCTGAAACTTTCTGCAGGTCAATGCTGAATTCTCTGAACCGTGGAACAAGTTTGCCCAAGCAGGTTGGGGCATCTCCATCACTGGAAATGTTCCAAACTTGATTGAACGCTTTCCTGGGCAACCTGCTCCAGCTGATCCTTCTTTGAGCAGAGTGGTGAACACAACGTGATCTCAAGAGGTGCCTGCCTTCCCACATCAACCACTCTGGGGAATCACGGACAAGCACCATACCCTGCTCCCCCAGCACACATTCCACTGCTTCCTGATTTCTGCTCCCTTGGTTCACTCACTCCTCACCCTCCCCTTAGTTTTACACGTAGCCCTATTTTTCCTTCGCACACATCTTGCCATACACAGACAGTCACACCTTACACACATCCATCCCACTCAGCCCACGGTACCCCAAAACTAAACCACTTGGTCTCTTGTTACATCCCAGGCCTCCCTCTGCCAATTTTGTGCTGTAAATCTAGGGGCAACTGCCTCCCCTGTTTAGCTTGGGCACAGTGCAGGGAGCTTTTCTCACACCTTGGGTGGCCCACCTTAGATCTGGTCTATCCTATAGAATCCCAGAAAAAGGCAAGGAAGTTGCAGAGAAATTCTTGTTTGTCACTGACTGGAAAACATCCAGTGCAGCCAACACACTGGAGGAACTTAGCTGTTTATATCTTGTTATTTCTTGCTGCTGAGCACCAGGAAACCGTGTTTATTCAAAGGTTTATGGGCTGTGTTAAGATAGAAGTTCTGAGGGATGGACACAGTATAAAGACCAGTTCTTCTCTTTTCTCCTCGGAGTGTTTGTTCTCAAGCACAGGAGAGCAAGTCTTCCAAAGAAAAGCATACGATCCATCTCAAATGTGGGCAAAACTGATTCTTTCTCCCATATTCTTTTATGGAAACAGCTAAACTATTTTGGCTGCAGTTTTCCAAAATTAATTCAGTGCAAGGCAGATGCCCCCGAATAAAGAGTTTCAGCCCAAGCAATTAAGATACAGCAAAATGGTAAGCAATAAAAGCTGGAGTATTACTGTAAGAGATACTGGACATCCTTAACAACACTCATCGGTATAACTCCTGCCTAAAATACATATTAATTCACTAAACAGCCAGATGGCCTTGTTTGTTTAAGACTCTTCCCTAGTGGCTTTCAGCTTCTATTTTATATGCATCTCTTATAATGCAAAACAGCAGTTGGCAGGCAGTACTAGTGGTACCTTGATATTAAGTGGAGTTTGCATATAAAGATTTAAACAAATACTCAGAACCAAACACTTGTCTAGCATTACTTCCAATGAGCTTCAGATTGCAGCCGTGCAAGGAGAGGAGGATCATCACCCTCATTTGTGTCTAGGTAAATCACAATAGATAAGCTAAATGTGCTTGACAAACCTGGGCAAAGCGATTTAAGATGTCATTAGCCAGACTGAGAAGTCCCTCCTTTCTACCACAGCTCTACAGGCTCCACTGCAACAAAACCAGAACAGGGTATTTTTCACTGTCCCAGCCACCCCTGTTGAGAGAAGCTGCTAGTGGACACTTCCTCACCTCCTATTCAAAAGGGCTTTTGAGGCAAATAGGCCACTCACAGCGTTATGAGGTGGAAGGAGCTCAAGTGTAGCAACTTTTGAGACGTGTCTACATTGCAGACTGCTTTGGAAAGACTTGGACACCTACTAAATGCAGTGGAAATGCAGCAGTATGTTGCTTAAGTGAATCTAGTACAAGTAGGTATACATACCTACTGACTCCCTCTCTCATTACCTTGTGTTAATTCTCCTCTCCCCACTTACTAGCAGGCGTAAAGCTTCAGATCCTCCCTCAGCCAAGCAAGCCATGTTAGCAAGTTTCTAACAGCTACAATAAAGCAATCTAGGGGATGACAGAGAGGAGCAATGAACCTATAACCAAAAGACCATGAAGATGATATATAGCCTACACCTGAGTTCCTGTGTTGTGGCAAGCCAGGAGAGCAGGCTGGAAGCACAGATCAAAGTCCCCCATTCACAGGAATCAATGGTTGAGGGACTATGACTTCCTTCTCTCATTCTGTAATTGGTGAACATTTCATGAAGTCTCACTTTAAAAAATAAAACCATCAGAGGATTTATGCTGTTAAATTTCATCTCCGCTCTTCTTGTCCCTGAATGAACACAGACAAGGGTCTGGTTACCTTACCACAACCATAGCAATACCACTATTGCTAACTGGTATAGGAAGTGTGTGCAGCACAGAGCCCAGGAGATAAACAGATGTTGGGGACAAGACTCCAGGAACCTTCTCTGAATATTTTGTAGAGCAACACCTGGCTCCTTTCACAGAAGGTTTTCCTTTGATGTCCGTTTTCATTTTCTTTGTTATTTTCAGGGAAGAAACAAACTGGAAAATCCAAGAAACTGCTGAGGATAGGTAGGGTGGAGGGAACAAAAATACTGTTCATGTAGAAAGATGGGAGTTTAGTGTTCCCAGACTTCTTGAAGTGCCTTACAATTCTCGAGCTTGCTTATATAATTTGAGGATTGGAGGCAGAAAATTCCTTGCTGTTCAGGGCACAGTGTCTGAGTCTCATTCCTAACCTCTGAAATCACACAGACCATGGCTACATAGTGTTAAAGGACTTGTTCTCACCTGTCCTGGGGGTGGCTGGAGAATTTAATCCAAAGAAACTAAGTGAACCTGCTCTGCAGAGCTAATGCTGAAAAAGCCCTTCTTTCTTTGCATGCAAAGCCAAACAATGGTCACAAAACACACGTGTTCTAACTTTGAGATCAGATAAACATTAAAGGTTTGCATAAAGGGGTCCATTGCAAGCTATACGATGCTCTTTGGTCTGTGATAGTTCAAAGAAAGGTGGAAGATATTATTTTGCATAAGTGTCAGAACCACATCTTACTATCTGTGTAAACTTCTGCTGCTCTTCTTATACCTCATTACTTATAGAAGAGAGAATGAAAACCAGTACAAGACTAAAGCAAAAGGTAAACCACAGGTGCAGAGACCAACTGGAGGGCTTCAGGGATTTGCCGTAGCACAGGCTTTACCTCGAAGTCCACAGGTACACAATTCAAACACATTTCCTCCTCTTCAGCTGCTCCCTCCTCGGTCGGTATGCTTCTATTGAGCGCATGATGACAAGAGTCAGTGATAATTCACGACACCGAATGGTTTATCTCGGTGAGGAGGAGGATGAATGAGTAGATGTGGAGACAGAGCCAATATGGGACGATGACAGCACGGCACTCTCTCACTGTGTGTCCCAGCCACACAGGCATGTCTTTAACACTGAGACCATACAACCTGGATGTTGATACCTACAAATACTTGAATGGCTAGAAGTGGAAGAACTTGGGCCTGTGTGTTTACTAACTTCTCAGCCAGAGGCTTGACATGACCAGGTAGGGATCTGGTTTCCCAGCAAGCTGAACGCCCCAGCAGAACTCACTTTCAGCATTCAGCCAAGAGCAGAATATCCTTCTTCATGCTATTACTGAAAATGCTGGTTAAGAAAAGACATTATCCAGCTCCAAAGGAAGAAAAAAGGAAACGGTTGAGGACTTTCCTTGCAGATTGCCCCTGTTATTCTTGGGGAAGAGCTGCAGTTATATATAAT
>WTSP01020119.1:0-14844 GCA_025331215.1 Actenoides lindsayi
TCCCTCTTTTAGTTTAAACCATCACCCCTTGTCCTGTCCCAACAGGCCCTGCTCAAAAGTCTGTCCCCATCTTTCTGCCAGACCCATTGAAGCACTGAAAGGCCCCCAGAAGGTCTCCCTAATGTAAATGACTGAGTCTGAACAGTCCAGGAAAGAAACAGTGTCACTGGGTGCTTTTCTGAGCTAACAGGGACTGTCACCAGGCCCTGTGCTGCCACAGCCCCTGCCATCTGGGGAACAAACACTCCCGGTCACCCCAGACCCATCCCACTTACAGAAAATCTGTTGCAGACGTTCCGTTCCACGGTGCAGTCAACTTCTGCTATTTTGACATCAGTCAAACCTGGAAATTGCTCTTTGGCAAGGTTCTCCCAAGTCGGAGCCAAGTTCTTACAGTGACCACACCTAGAAACAAGAGAGGGACACTTGTTTAGCAGCTCTACCCTCCAGTTTGTCTGTACTGTCTTGCTGCAATCGCTGTCAGTTTAAGGAGCTGCCTTTCCTGTCCCCTAATGAGCTCCAGCTCCCTTGCACTATTATGTCAGTAAATGAGCTATGAAAACAAGTGATTTTATTTAAATTAAGCTCTGAAGTAATTTCTGGCCATCCTTAGTCTCATCTGGAATGATATTCTGGATGTCGCTGCATTAACATTTGATCCTACAGAGGAATATGAAGCCAAAAAGATGAGCACAGAGAATATTTAAATCATAGAAAAGATCACTTAGAAACAGATCTGTTTCCAGTAAGGCACAGAATGTCTGTAGTACAAATAAAGCTTTCAGGTAGCATATGCCAGTTATGCTACAAAGCCCAGGTTTAATTCCAATGAAGTTTAATTTCAATGAGGCTTTAATATCCCTATTAAATTTTTTCCAGTTCCTAATAGCTTCCTTGACCAATGTAGCATCACCCAGAGCTGGAAACTCCATTTTAATAGAGGCATTTTTCAACACAGATTCTGTTTTAATGAAGTGCTTGAGTTGCCCAAAGCACTTTTTGACTGAAGGCACTTTGAAGTGCTACCACTGTACTTTCAGGTAGATCCCACAGTGGAATTGTTTGATAGTCCATCAGCTTCACTTAGCAGATGGAAAAAAAAAATATCAGGCCCTCTTCTGATTTGCATTAAATAAGAGGCTCATTCCTGTTAGATCATCAATAACACCCAAAAGCTTATTCCTGTTTTATTCCCTTGCATCCCTATGGCAACGTGAGAGCGCGGGTCACAGAGAACACACAGTGAACCACTCGTGTCAAGAGAGAACCTGATCCTGTAACAGGGCAGGAACTACAGCAAAGTATTAATTTTGTTTATATTTTGAACTTGACTTAGCCGAGTTCAGAACCTGACCTCCTTACTGCCTTGGAGGAGAATTCCCAAACCCCTTCAGACTTTAAAGCTGCACTGCTCGTGCTGTTCTAAGCCAACTGCACCTTAACTGGGTTATTCAAGCAGCCCTGGAACTGCCTCGAGGCTGGATCAGGGCATTTACAGAAACAATGAGAGATGTCTCTGCAAGAGTTTTCTTAATACAAGGCAGTGTATAGTTAAACCACCTTGGTAAAGCACGGTGACAGTACAAAAGCACTGCTGACTACGCACAAAAACCTCCTAAAAGAGGATGATTTTCTGCTTACGATGCAAGCTAACAGTAATATTTATCCAAAACACACTGAAAGGCAGACCCAGCGAGCAACAGAACGCTGTTGGCTGAGCCCTGGGTAAGTTAATCCACTCATGGCAAAGGAAAAAAAAAAAAGTCATTTATATGCAGAGCACCACAACCTCAGCCTTGTGGAGCTAAAACTGGGATATAGCAGCTCTGTAAACATAGGAAGTATTTTTCCTCGGCGGTGGTTTTCAGAACAGTGCAGCCAGGGCGCAGACACTGGTGTAAGAACTCAACTCTCTGCATCCTGTACCAACAGTTCACAGCCTGCCACCCAACACTGCTGAGAGCTGTGAGCTCCAGCAGGAGCTCAGGAGATGAGGGGATGGTTAAAGTGCTGCTCGGCACACTTAACTATGGGTTGTTGTGGTGACCTTTTACCCTGCCCTGAACAAAAGCTCTTTGATTTCATCTACTGCAGTGTATAAAATACATAGAGATGTGTTCTCCTTCACAGCATGACAGAATCACAGACTGTCAGGGGTTGGAAGGGACTTCAAAAGATCATCTAGTCAAACCCCCCCCCCCGCCAGAGCAGGATCACCTAGAGCAGGTCACAAGGCACATTTCACTTTCAGGCAGTGAAATACTGGGGTGTGTTCAGAAGAGTGTGTCCAGCAGGTCAAAGGAGGTTCCCTTGGTTCTCCTGAGGTTCTTACCATGGGGCGTAGAATTTAATAAAGGTGATCCCCTGAGCAATGGTTGCATCAAAGTCTTTTTCAGAGAGAGAGAGCACTGTAGCCTGTTCAAAAAAAAAAAAAAAAAAAAGTTTAAACTTTTTGTATCTGAGTTTTTAGCTACCTGAAAGGGAAATTCCAACTGGGTAAGATGCTATTATTGCTAATATAAATGTTAGCAGCAGCAGCACACCTCACTTCTACCCCTCAGCTACCTTCTTCCTGTAGAGAGGTGAAGAAAAATGTGTATTTCACACTCAATTTCATCTGTAACTGGAGAAACTAAACACCCCTGTTTTCAGGGGATTTGCCTCTATCCAGATTTTCAGTTGTTGAGGGGGAAAAAAAGCCAAACCCAAACACCTTCATTTTACTACACTGTCATACAAATGTTTCAAGGACAACCCTGAGAGGCTCGAGTGCTCTAGCACTAATGGCCATCTGAGGGTTGAATGAGGTATTGAAGGCACAGCAGTGATGTCTCGACAGCTGCTCTCCCTCTGCTGCATCCCCTTGTGTTGCACACGTAGAAAAACCTGTGACCAGAAACACCTATTTGCCTGTCAAGAGGCCATCACCACACTCACATGGGCGCCAGGAAGAACTTTTTCCTCCTGATAACATCAGGAGCAACAGGAGTTGCTTGCACATTGCTTACAGAGAGCGTAGCACCGTAACAACCTGCATTTTTTTCTGTGAGACCCTTGAAGGGTGGGAGGGATTAAAAATAAACCAATCAATCTCATGCCTGTAAAAGCTTCAAATTCAAATGAAAAGAGAAACAACAGCGCACCCAGCAGTAGGACCAAGTCTACTTTAAACCCACTAAGAGTTTTATGAAAAGAAGCCAAAAAGAAACTTGAAATTAGAAATTATCCAGCACCTTCAAACATATCTGCAAATACCTGTTACTCCATGAAACTACGTTATTTCATTAAGTTGAACTGTTACTTGCTCTAAAGAATTACTTAGAAATTAGATTTCCTAATTGTTAAATAATTAAAAATGATGAAGAAAAAAATGAGCAGTAAAAACCTGCTTGTCTCTTCTGAATGGATTGTTAAGATCTCCCAAATGTGAGGTCTATTTAATAAAAAAGATAAAATTTGAGGGGTATGTAAATTGCAAATACATGTTGTCTATAATGTTTGGTCAGTCACTTTATGCAAGATGAGTAATGCTGCTGGAAATGTCAATGGGGAAAGGGAATACACTCCTGGGAGAAGCTGCATATAAACTGTATTTATAATACTCATCATATCAATGCTTTTTTAATAACCAAAGTTCATTCCACAGCACAAAGGAATGTAAATCACCATCCCTTATTTTCTAGGCAGAACTGTGTTTGCCACATTTCACAAGAAATTATCCTTGAGAACCATCCCTGATTTCTCAATTTCCATTTGGCTACAAGAAAAATAAATAGCAGGTGAAACATCAAAGTGATTAAAAAAACACCCCACAGCAAACCAAATGACACCAGCAAAGTATTTGGTACAGTTTACACCTAGAAATTGCCAGAGGAAGAGAGAAACACCAGGGAAGACTCAAGACAGGCTGCTGAGACAGTGGGTGGAGAGCTCAGGAGCACTCACCTCCACAGGGGTGGGTTCTGCGGGCGGCTGCGGGGCCTCGGTGGCTTGCTCTGCTGGTGGCTCTTTCCCAGAGCTCTGTAGTTGGGAATCCACATATTCCTTTAAGGAATCAAAGTCCCTCTTTCCTTTGTACTGGTCACCCTACAAAGAGCAAAGAGTTTGTGCAAGTCTGTATGTGCAGTTAATTTAGCAAATCAATAATCAGCAAATGAATCATTACCCCATTTTAGTGGGTAAAAGCTGAAAGAGGAGTCCCAAGTTCTCTGCTTTTAATACTCATTTAATGCACTGAATGTATCTTGAAAGTGTGAAACGTGAGAAGTAACACTACTCTTTAAAATATATTTATTTGTTGCTGTTCGTGTACCTGGTATTTATAAATATTTTCCTTCCCCATAGCACCAGAGTATTGTCTGCTACAAGGAAAAATGTCAACTGGGCCCACAGGGCTCAGTGTCATACAAAGTGTTCAGATTTTTAAGAAGGAAAATTTGCATCACTCAGCAGACAGGCACCACTTGCAGACAAGAACCTCCCAATACACGTCAGGATCATTACAGTTTTATTATTTCTGTTTCATAGATGGTTTTGTGCTCTACAGAAGGCAAGTTACTAAGATAAAGGAAACCCACAATTCTCTGACACAGTAGCACTGTTGGAGACACTGCTTACAGATCTCTGAACATCATAGCAGTTATTTGCAGAGAACTAAGAGCAAAAACCTCTAACTTTTATCTGCAGATGAAGAACACCTCTTCCAGTACCTGGCTGAATCCCCAACATCTCCTCCTTCACAAGCAGACTTTTGTATGTGCCTATTTCATCTTTTTTTCCCCAGGATGCAAGTATTATTTGGAAAAAAAACCCCAGTCTGATCTCTTGCTGAGCTTACAGACTCACCTTTTCACCATTCCTAAACCAGAGGAGTGTGGGATAGCCACGAACTTGGGTTTCAGAGCAGACTTCGTAATGCTGGGTGCAGTCTACCTACAGTTGGGGGGGAAAAATATAAAAAATAAACCTTTCAGTGAATAAAATAAACATAGAAGAAGCATCATAGCCTCCTTTAAGTTTAAAAATCTCAGAAAAATAAGCAATACATAGCTTGGCAGAACTCAGTACCAAGTGCTGTCTTGAGAATGATGACAGCTGCCTTCCGAACAGCGGTCTGGTTGTAGAATTGGGAGGCTCTGTGTGTGTTTGATTTCTTTTGGGGAAAGGAGGTACAGATAGAAGGAAGTAGGAACAGTCACAAAGAACAGCGACGATGTAGTTAAATATCCCCATATGAAAGTACTTGGTATTCTCACTAAATAAAATCACTCCATGGACAATTAAGTCACAAAAGGCTAACGAGAGAGAGCCTTAGAGTGAAGCTATATTGGCTCATCTGGTTTTTAAAAGACTACTTTAAAGATTTCAGAAGCCATGTCAACAGCTAGGAAGTTAACTTTCCTCCAAGGCATGTTCCAAGTGCTTAGCAACACTCAGTTTTAATAGGTCATAAAGCAATCTGTGAAGTTTCAGCTTATCAGCTTTTCTGAAGCAGAAAAAGAAAAGGTATCTTAAGCACTGGAGCCTTGGCTCCACACTGTATGTGGAGTTTGAATTTCACATTAGAAATGCTTTGCTCCAGATCACTGAAGGTCAGTTCTAAAGATCAGCCAGCATCCTGCCAGTAGGTATCACTGCTGTTAAGATGCTCTTCCCCCAGCTTAAAGGAAGGTCAAGGTTCAACCTTCTTAAAACCAGTTGTGTTTCCTGCTTACTCGCAGACTTACAAACTTAGCTGAGACATATTTCAAACAGGTTCACAAAAGAGTTACACAAAATTGACCAGGCATTGAGGCAAATCTTAGTGGCTTTATTAAGCAGCAACTGTCACCAATAGTAACTGAGAACACAAGAAACAAACAAATAAAACAGAAATTTGGGATTTTTTTTGTTCATTTTCCTCTTGGTATCACAGGATGGTGACTTGGAGAAGGTGTTTCAGCTAGACAAAGTTTTTACCAGACAGCAAACAAGGTTCTCAGGAAGTACATCAGCAGATGCAACACTTGGTACAGAGAGCACCAAAGGAACAACAGCCTCCTGTATTTTACAGGAGTTAATGGTTGGACTCAATGATCTTGAAGGTCTCATCCAACCAGAATGATTCTATGATTCTCAGAATCTAATTTTATATCCACCAGATATCATATATATATATAGTCTTCTACTAAAGTCTAACTATGCTGACCTGCTCTGTACATCTACAGCATACCTGAGCTAGCAGATTTTCAAAAGTGTTAAAAATAATTTGAAAAAAATACAGAAAAAGTCAAGCTCATCCACCCTGGTAACAGTTGAAAGTGCTCTGAGGGCACGGGCAGGGGAGACAGCTGGGTTTTGTTCCTCCACAGGACCCACACCGCTGCCAACTGTCACGTGGATCAGTGGAACCCCTCAGAAAGCTTAAGGACACGGCAGATGAGCCCCAGTTTTTCCACTGTTGGAAAACACAGAGGGATTCCCACCATGAGCCACCTGGACTTAGGTATGGGTCAGCAAATCAAGCCAGGAACTGCAATTGCCAGACCACCTCCATACCTCTGCACAGAAGTCACTCCACGTACAAGTAACAAGCTCCCATGGTAAATACACCACAGAACCCGGTTATCAACCCTAAGGGAAATAGTAAAGCAGGACACGAGGTCAGTTTTTAAGGTGGAAGACCCCCTGAAACCTTTAGAAAGTTCTGTGAGGGTAAACAGGATTAAAAAAAAACCCAAACAACCAAGAAATAATTCATCATTTAGACCCTGTAGGTCTAAAGCCTGCTAAGGAATCCTGTAAAGAGCAGATGAGAAGTTACTCTCCCACTTAAATACTGAAGAAGTCTATCAAGTTCTGGCAAAGGAGAAGCAGAATAAAATTCAAAATATTAGTCCCTGCATCTGAAATATTACGATTTGTTCTCAGCTCTCTCTGACACACGGGGAGCCAGGTGTGCTTCTAACAAGTCCATGCTGAAAATGAGCAAGTCCTGTCAACTGCAGACAGGCGAGAAAAAAAAAATATAGCCATCCCAAAACTAAAATAGAAACTGTGACTATAAAAGGACTTGAGAGCTGACAACCAAAACGACTGTTATTTTCAAATCACAGCACGAAAAGCCTGACGCTTGGCTGAGACATCCCTTCAGACAGCACACACTGCCAGGCCAAGAGCACTTCACCCACCTTGCCAATCTTGACAGCTCCTGAATGCTCAAAGGCTTGAGCCAGTTGTTCCCAGGTTGGAGCCAAAGCCTTGCAATGACCACACCAAGGGGCAAAGAATTTGATGAAGTGATTACCTTTCAAGTCAAAGGAGAAAAAAAATAAAGTTAAAAAAAAAAAAAAGAATATTTAACTCATTTGGAATTAATTTGGCTGCAATTAAAGAGTAGGTATTAATCTCAGACTGCAAATTTATCAGGGTATTTCCTGAGTTGGAGATAGGAAACGCTGTGAATCAAAGGCCAGGACAGAATACTTCTGCCAATCTCCCTGAAAATCCAACCTCAAGCCAACAAACGTGACATTAAACCTGGCATTTTTTACCTAGCCATTTGCTACAACCTTTCTACCACATCGCTTGCCCTAGTAGAAAAAAACCACTGATATATTTATAACAGCATAAAAGGATTAAACTTCAACTTAAAACATTCCTCCAGAAACACCACTGCATGAACTACCTAAATTTTGTTCAGCTTTCCATTCTCCTTTTCCTGCACTTTGTGTTTGCTTACCAGCTCTTCAGGAATCGTTGCCTTTAGTAGATTTTTGTGGTGTTTTATAGAGAGCAGAGTCTCTGTACTGTCTCCTTTTAGTTTAAAAGTATCATCTTTATTGCTGAGGACCAGAATGTGTCATTTCCCTCAATTACTACTACTGTTCATTTGAGATGCTGCACATTTTTGCACACATCAAGGCAAGGCTCTATTAACATGAAATAAAAAAACAAACTTTATTAAAATGAGGAAAAAGACAATACAAATCAAATTTATTTGATGAAATGCCAGCAACGGGAGAAAAGATCTTTTTAACAGAGTTACTGATTTTGGCATATTACTCCTGGCATTAATTTTAAAGTTTCCAGACAAACTATTTGGGTTTTTTTAAATGGCCAAAGAGATGAAATGTTTTGCCTACATTAAGTTCTGGAGGAAGGAAGGTAAACAGTATCAAGAAGGAGGTGAGACTGGAGTGGGATAGGGGCAGTAAGGAGAAGATTATAGTTACCCAGACCAGCAGCCTGGGATAACAACCCAGCACCCAGGGAAGGAGGAAACAGGACTTGCAAAAACATTTGAGTGGCAAGGCTGTGACTAAGCAAGAAACTCAGGGAAAGAGACAGTTTGGTTGTGCAAGCCCCACTGCCTTCTTCCACGGGTTTAGGAGCCTTAATTTTACTGCCCTCTAAGTGGAGTGTGGTTCTTAAACCTTCTCATGGTGTGCAATCTGTAACTAAACTACTGCATTTTTACACAGTCTGTAGTCTCATCCTCTTTCACTGGGTTTTACTAGAAAACAAAAGTGGGAAGGCTGTGCCTTGAAAACCAGTATTTCTGTTGCAAGCTTCCCACTACTGCTGTCTCTGTAAGCTAGTTATCACTTGCTCATGAAAAAAAACCAGTTACCTTCTGCTATGTGCATCTTGAAATTGTCTGCTGAGAGTTCATACATTCCCTGCTTAGGTTCAGGGGCTTTTGGTGGTTCCACATCAGCTTCTGGATCCTGTCAGTGAGAAAAATTAACTTGTATTCACCTTGTACAGTAAATACACAAGATTTGATTCCTGTATCACACCATCCTGGGGTAGGGTTGTAAACCCTGCACTCTGAAATTTTAAATTCCTGATGCAATGCCCTTATTTAGTTATATAATGTTTCCCAGCAAACAACTACTTGAAAGCAAGTTGTGAAAAAGCCCAACTCAAATTATGTTGTATTCTTGCTAAATCACTTTCCTTATTTGAGAAACATTATGGCCTACAGGTGTCAACTGATACTAAGAATTGTATCTTAAAACATCAAAATGCTAAACATCAAGACCTGCATTTTATATTGTAGTTTTAAAAACAGGAAACAAAGGGCAGGTCACAGGATGCTAGTTCATTACTATTCTCACATTGTGGAAGCTGTTCCATATTGTCACTGCCACCTGATTGTTGTATTCTCAGGAGCAGATTTCCCCCTGGAAAACGAAACCTAACCTATAGAAATGATAGGCAAGCAAGTCTGCAGAAAGGAGTATTTCCTTTTCTTATTTCTTTTTCACTTACAGATGGTTCCTGATTTAGTTTCTCCAGCATCCAGTTTTCCAGTGCCTGGAAGTCCCTAGGGCCTTGGTATTTCAGAGGTTCTTGCCCTGGTTTAAGCAGCTTTAGGCTAAAGGATGAAAAAAGTAGGAAAGTGTGAGGCAAAAATTTTCACAGAGAAAACCTTCTTGGAAAGCCAACCCACTGCTAACCCACAACAATGCAGCTCTTGACTATTAACATCAGCATCAGGCATCTCCCTCAACTTCAAGGGTCATGGATCAATTTCAGACACTCTTTCATTCCCATGTAAGCTTTTAAAGGAGATTTTTAAAATAGCAGAAAGAAATACCATGTTAAAATATCAACAGAGCCCAGTATTACTTCGATCAATAAACAAGTGCAAATAAAACACTGCAGCACTCAGTTCTAAGGTTAATCCCTCATCATGTCTAGGAATCCTTGTCAAAAAAAGCACCAATTTTGTTTTGTTCACCCCTCTCCATCACCAAAGAAAAAAAAGTATCCAATGCTTATTGTCCCAGGAATTTCTTTCTCACATTTCATTCCCTGACTGCTCTTGGAATGGAGGATTTTTTCACATGGCATTAAACTGATTTAAAAACATGCTGAAACAAGTCAACAGGACAAGGAGATAAGGGACTGCCTGCACAGAGTCAACACTTCACAATTAAAACATTTAACAACTGCTATCAATATTTTTCCATAAACTACCTAAATCTTAAAGTAAAATTGGAAACATATTTGGTAAATGAGCAGTATCAACTTCTGACCTAGTCTTTTGGGTTTTTTTTTTCTTTTTAAAGCAAATCATAGTTTCAATTACTCCTGTCACCCAGCCCTCAGTTCCTGTCATTTTGCACCGCTTTTTCTTTGTCTTGAAATGTTTTTCTCTCTCTTCCTGTTCTACATTTGGGAAAAAAATGAGCATATGAAAGTGTTGAAAAACCACATCATGCAAATACATTCAAAAGAGATGAGAGCTCCCACTGATTTCTTCTCTTTAAGGTGTTCTTGAATGTTCCCTGTGATGATAGAAAAGCAAATTTTTTTCAGATGAAAACAAAGCAGCGACTTTGTAATAAGAAGGAAATAAAAAAAAAAAAGAATCAAAAGACCATCCAAAATGCACCTCATGGCAATAAGTAACAACAGGGAAAAAAAAAAAAAAGGAAGACATCATCTTAAAGAGCTTTTTGCTCTAGTTCAGTTGAGCAAGCATTTTGCAGCACCAAATAATCCTGAGACAACCGTACTAAGGAGCACAGGGACCAGCTCAGCCCCTTTGATTCTCAGGAAAGAGGATGCAGCCTTTGCTTTGGCAGGTGTTTGGCAAAGCAGAGTAGGGACCAGCACATCCTGGGCTTGTGACCATCCCCCTGTGCCCGAGGGAGCTGTGAAATTCCCCTTGCTGGAGGTTTTTAGAAACAGTCTGGTTAAAAACGGACTCAGACAGGAAGAGAACTGGTATCATGAATTCCCCTTCAGCTCTTATGTGTTTCTGGTTTACGAGGAACAGCACCACGATATAACCTATTCAAACAGGCAAAGATGAGCAACACCAACGCTTGCTTTTGGAGATACTACAATAGAGTTGTTACATTAATTTGTTTCTTGGTATTTCTAGTGGAACCCGGCCACAAACTAAGGGCAATTCCTATTTCAACAAGGACTCCGCTATTTATAACTCTGAACTTCTCCTCGGTCACGCTCATCTGCGTCCAAGTGGGTGCTGCCAGGAGCCTACGTCAAGTTTGGGCTGTTGCTGGGGTCAGCAGCAACACCGAAGTGAGCAAAGGGAAGGGAACTGAAATAGAGGCTGTGGAAGGGCTACAGATGAGGACATTCCCCACTTACCTCCCCTAAGATGAGTGATTATGGTAAAGTGGTTGAAATGATCCATTTTTGCAAGAAGCTTTAATGAAGGCACAAGAGAGAAAAAATCTCTTTGCTCCTTTTTGGCAGCCAAAAAAGGCACATGTGTATCTAACCCAAAAGGGCTCTCCAGCCTGACCTCTTGTAGATACTCCAGTTCACGTTCTGCCTACCAAAGCTGTGATATTAAGGCCTACATCCTTTTTAACAGGGTAAGTTCACCAACCTTCAAGTCCATATTAATTTCTCCTAGCTCAATATATGCCAAATTACCTAGGAAAAAGTCTGTACAACAGACACATAAACCAGTTTCTTTAAAAAAAAAAGAAGAGTAGTATCACGTGTACGAGAGATGTCTCACATGATAGCTGGCAGGGTGGTAAAAAGGCTTCAAATGAGCAGAAGGTCCAAAGAGCTACAAAGAAACCCACCGAAAACATACAGCTTCAACAAACTGCCAGAGGATCGTGGGAAACTGGGAAAGAAAGAGGAGCAGACATCCTTTTTTACTTACGTCGGGTATCCTCGGACGCCAAACTCGGAGCACAGCGGGGTATCTGTAGTGCAATCCACTTTAACAACGTAGACCTGGGGGTTTTCCATGTTGTTGTATTTATCCCCCAGATCGTTCCAGGTTGGCTGGAGACGCTGACAGTGTCCACACCTGCGACAGGAGGAGCGAGACATTGGCTTAACAGTCGCTCACGTTTAGAGGGGAAGGAACCCAGGGAAAAGTCCTGTACAGAATGGGCAGAGATTCTGATCAATTAAGTTGGGAATCTTCCATCCTCCAGCACTGTCACATCAAGCAACAGTGAATACCATTAAGAATTGTAAGCTGCTGCAAACGCATCAGAAGATCCTCAAGAGAGGAGAACTTCTTGCTACTTTTACATTACAAAACCTACTGAACCTAGTGAAAAGCACTCTCAGTCTTGGAGCTTCCTAGAAAAATCCTGTGAGGCTGTCTCGCTTCCTTTCCACCCCAACGCTTCAAAATACTGCATATTTGAGCAATGGGGTAGAACATAATGGTTTCCAGGCTCTCTGTATATGACAGGGATTGTACCTCGCATGCCATGAAACACTCCAGGACTCACTTCCCAAGCAGGTGTCTCCAAATCCTCCCATACCGTGCCTTGCCCCAGCACCACACCACCAACTAAACCTGCAGAGACACAGAAAGCTGGCCCCGTGTTAACAGCAGCTCCTGGGGAGCAGAAACTGGATGTTATTCCTCTCACCGCTCTCCCAGCCTTTCAAGTCATCACAGCAAATCCCTGTACCTGCGATGAAGAAGTGTAAGGAATGGATTGGCATTTCTCTCCAGCGGCTGCTTCTGCCAACCCTCCAAAACATCTAAAAACATGTGACTGGATTAACAGAAAAACACTAACCTCACAGTACAAAAGCTGTTCTTGCCCCTGGCATGACCTAGACGGTCTAGTTTCTAAGTTACAATCAAAATACCGTTAGGACTTTGGAGACAGTTGCTTCCATTTAAACCAGTTTCACTTCTGAGTCCGCCTGTAGAAAAGCTGCACGGATTCACATCTCGCTGGGTATCCTGAGATCATTAAGTCAGAAAAGACTAACCTTGATATTTACTTGAACATAAAGACCGTCTTCTGACCTTAATAAGGTCAGGCGGTGGGTCACACACACTCCCATGGTATGAGGGAACACGGCCTCCCGTATGATCTTCACCTGAACCACCATGGTGAAGGGATACAGTGTCTCTTTCATGGAGCTTGAACTAAGAGGAGGAACTAACTAAGGATCCAGGGGAACCTTATTCCTTTGAAGATGCACAACTGGCATGGCCAACATCTTAAGACCATCTAGTGCCACCAAGAGAATAACCTGCTCATGGTCCCATCCCTCGTCAAGTGTAGCTACCAAGGAGGGCAGCCTGATGATGGAAAACCTTACACACCCGATGGCAAATGACTTGGAATGCTCTCTTTTTGGAGTAGCCTACCGTATCGGAAACAAAAGTAGGACCTCACGTGGTACCACTCCTGCCTGTGGCTGAAGCCCTCAGAACCATTAGTTTCAAGAATCCAGAAGAGTTACACCAGCTCTGCCTAATCCACCCTTCCTGGTAGCACTGAGGGTGCAACATCAGCAACATCTGTCGCAACCGGACAGACAACCCCAGCTGAACATGGGGTTGTTTGCTGGGCTTCTCCCTTCCATCTGCAGGGAGCAATGCCAAAACGAGTGCCTCTGCGGGAAGCAGAGATCAGCACATTCACATCACCTTAATGGTTGGACTTGATGAGCTTAAAGGTCTTTTCCAACTGTAGTGATACTGTGATTCTGTGTGAGCAGGGCAACAGGCTCCAATATAAACTCCAGGGATGGCAGGTTGCTGCCTGATCCCACGGGTGATGAAACTACTGGTGTGTGTAAGCACCTCTCTCAAGCACTCGGATGTTCCCTTTGTCCTTCTCCTCCCCTTGGACCCAAAACTTGGGCCTGTTGCTTCCTGTCAGGAGCCAGGAGTCCAACTGAAGACAAGACCCAGAGATCTGGAGGAAGCTTGCTAAGGGTGAGAAGAACGATGTGACTGGCTCACACTCGAGCTGGGCAGAGATCTTCAGCCCTCCCAGGGGCACAGAGTAGTCCAGGTTTTGAAGGCCGGTGCTCTGCGATGGATGCTGAGGCTGTGCAGCACACGCTGGACTCCACAACAGCCCGTTTGACCCAGGGTCTCCTATGCCAAGATAAAAGCCCATCTGGTTTTAGGGATGCGTGTGACCCAGTCAGTCAAAGCTTGGCCAGACACAGACATTATCACCCGAAAAGAGACAAGAGCAGCAGAAACACCACTCTGGGTCTGCACAAGCATTTCTGAGGCCTTCCAGCAGACAAAGGTCCTTCTCCAGCAAGTGAGGCGTCCTCCACTTCCAGGATCTTCAGAGGACAAAGGAAGGCATCTGCTCTTTCAAGCTTTTGCTTCACATTTTTGTATGGTATAAACAGGTTGATGTTAACAGCAACAACAACGACAAAAAAAGTCGTAGTTTCTCAGTTTTGAAAGGAAATCCTTTTCTGCTGTTGATCTCAAAGCGCGCCGTGACTCACGTACGCCAAAACGGCACCGTGTCCCAGCGGGTCACTAAGGATCAAAACATAACTTTTCTACACTGTTCCCTTAACATTATTTTACCTAAATTTAAGAAAACTTGGGAGGAAAAAAAAAAAAAAAAAGAAAAAACCAAAGATCAGCCAACCAACCCTAATGACAAAACTCCCAATAACCTCTACTGGGTATCAGTAAATCAGACAAGCAAAGGGAAGAGATGAAGAAAAAAGAATATGCACAAGCTCCAGAAAGGCTCAGAGACGAGCAGCACCATTCTCCTGGCAGCTGTAACTTCCAGCACAGCCTTGTGCTCCCGCTCTCCTGAACCATTCTCACGTCAAACCTACCAGCCCGGGACAAAAGCCCAGTAGGTCTCTTGTAAATCTGAGCAGCTACCTGTGGCTTCGGGGACACGCCGCTACCGTTAGGCTGCCTCTGGCACAAATTTCTCTTTAAATTTCACGATCGCGAAGGGAGGACGTAACTTCTGCAACACAGTCATTTGTGCGGGCGGGGGGCACGGGGTAAGCGACGGTCACCAAATCGAAATTACCGCCGCGCACACACACAGAGAGGCCACATGCTCTTGGTCTCTGAGGAACGACGTGGAAAGGGCAGGCAGAGGG
>WTSP01020120.1:0-38424 GCA_025331215.1 Actenoides lindsayi
TTCTCTGGAGACTTTCAAGATCTGCCTGGATCTGTTCCTGTGTGGCCTGCCCTGGGTGTTCCTGTGCTGGCAGAGGGATTGGACTTTATGATCTCTAGAGGTCCCTTCCAACCCCTACCATTCTATAATTCTGTGATATCCAACAAAAGGCTCCTACAAAATTTTTGGTAAGGTAACTTGGAATGTCCAGTGATGGGTTGAGACAGAAATTAATACATCCAGCAGTTTTTGAGCAACAGCGATCTATTTTGCAAAGGAAACAGGAGAGGACACTGTCTATCCTTAATACTTCAAAAGAGTAATTATAAATTCATATTAAGGACAATATTTTTATCGTTAGGAGACATTAATTACATATATATATATATATATGTCAGTTCCCTCTCATAACTGGGAGATATGCTAACATTTGGAGTAGTGTTATCTAACTCCTGGGCAAGGTTTTACGCTAATGAAAAGTTGTATTCATCCAAATCTTTTTGCTCATCCAGGGCTAAAATATGTATGATTTACTTTAAAATAGGTTTTTTTTAACTTTTCAAAGGAACATTTTAAAGCCCACCTGACAAGATTTCCCATATACTTTTTGTATCTCTGGACTACAGTATAATTATGAACAAAAGTAAATGCTATAGATTACAGGGACATAATCTTATGTCTTCTCTCCTAGCTCAGAGAGTATGTATTGTTTGATTCCACATTAGCAACTCTAACTACAAGAACATTAAATTTATATTCTTAAAAATTAATATTCCATTATATCCAAGCAGCAAGCACAAGCCCTATAGACAGAGTAACTAAGGATGATACAGCAGAAGTAAACTGCAAAATTTTACACCACCGTAGGATTTCAAGAATCACTTAAACATTCTCAATATAGTTGATTTAGAAATAAGCACATTTCTTAGATTTCTACTACACCATGCTCCCCAGGCAGAAATTTCATGGGAGAAAGAATTTTCCTCGGAAGTGGGCAATTAGCTAAAGAAAAAAGAATAAATTTCTTATCACTTGGCCAGACTCATAGAAGTTACTGCAATCTCTCGTATCTATTTTTCATTTAAGGCTTCAAGTTATTTGCTAAGCATGAAGGGAAGAAGAAAAAAGGAACGGAACTTAAATCCACTGAGTATCATATGTCAAAGTTTCCTCTTGCTGAAAAAACAGGATTAGTACCTTTAAAGAAAAAAAAAGTACACCAAAATCTAACCCGCCTACTACACAGAAGATCACTGCTATCTAAATAAAGAATAATATTGATATTAAGCATCAGAACTGATCACACAGTAGACTGATTTTATTTAAGGAGATGATGGATGTGGGTTAAATATTTTTTGAAAATTAAATTTACAGTTGTGTTAGACAGGTGTGTGTGATTCTCAGTGCAAATGCACGTATCTGTACCTATCAATGAAATACAATGACACAAGTAATTAGAGTGGAGTTTTGATAGAACTGGCTTATAAAGCTCTCATTTAAGAAATACTTAAGTCTTCACTTATCCAATGAGCCTTAAGCTCTGATTCTGCAAGATGCAATAATATGGGTAATCTCTTAGCCCTGCAAAGAAATGAATCAAGTAATTCACCATACTGCAGCCATTCAATGTAAGCTATCTGGAGCTATTTTGTAAATACTGTGTTGTGGAACCCTGGAATGCAAGACTTAAGAAACATAATAAGCCCTTTTCTACTGTGGTATCATCCTGCATTTACTTTCAAGTAGTTAAATTTGTGTAGCAGACTATTTATTGTGAACCAAGCGCACATGTCATAACCTTTTTATAAACTGTCCTAAGCATATATATTTTGAATAACGACCAGGATATCATTTCAATAATGTAGTGTAGAAAATAACATAAGACCAATATGGGATACACCAGAGTACACTCACATCAACATTAGGACATTACGCTGAAACACTTTCATTTTGGTAAAAAATGATAGAGATAAGGGTTATGTATAGTAAACACATTATGCTGAAGAGAAAGAGATATATTTAGCCAGCTTTGTAAGGATTTCTATTAAAAATAGTAGCCTAAATGGTTTTGGTTTTTTAACTAAAGAACAATTTTATGCTAAGAAGTCTCACATAAAAATTTTCTAATGTCTCTTTTTCAATAAAGATGAATTGTATATATATTTTCTGGTATTAAGCTTCAGATATTGCATTTCAAGTCAAACATAAATTATTAATCATATCAAATGTATTACAGAATTTGCTGCAGTCATTAGAAATAATGTAAAAAATGTTAGGAAACAAAACAAAGAGATATTCTATAAATGGAACTATATAGTTGTGTACTACTCGCCATATATTTTCACGCAGAATTGAGTTTGGAGAAGCATTTACTAATTTATTATTGGAAAAGCCCTTGCTGGTTTAGTCAAGCAAGAAAATTACCCCCAAAAGCCCACAAGATTTATAATGCTTAGAAAACAAAAAGAAAAAAATTGCAAGAAAAGAAAAGGGCAATTCAAAACCTAATGAGACATTTTAGGCCTCATTTACATCTAACCTGATGCATTTCTTCAAAACGTTTTTCTTACTAATTTGCATACTAAAAGCTTATTCTTCCCTAACCAAAATGATGATGAGGTTTCCCCCACTATACTGAAGTTAACATAACTTTAAAGGCTACTTATTGTCACTTTTAGAAGATGACTAGTGTATCATACTTAAATTCACACCTCTGCTAGAGCTGATAGTGCAACCAAATGCTTTTTTCTTGAAATATGATGTGTGTGAATTTGAAGCACAGGTTTTATGGATCATTACTACAAAACATGGTAATTTTATCACTGATGAGACTTTTTTTTGCTAGAGAAGTCTGGTTTGTTTTTTTTTTTTTAATTAAGTGTGAATTAAAAGAATCGAAATATGTGGATAAATGTCTTTTGATTGGGTAAGCCTCATCTGGTTGGTAGTGCATATATGGATTTCCAAAAAGCTTTCAACAAAACCCCTTGTCAAAGGCTTTTAGGGAAATTAAGCAGCCATGACATACGTGAGGTCCTCGCATGGATAGTTACAATTGGTAGAAAGAAACATGCAGACATATGCTCTGTGGAATCAGTAAAGCAGCTTGAAAAACTAAGGCTCCCTCACCAGAGGATACCCATTCTATGGCTTACGTATGTCCTTGCAAATACACGGTTGAAGGATCAGTCTTCTAGCTCTGGTTATATTTTGATTTTGTAACTACAGTTTGGCTTTAAATTGAAATTTGAAAAAGGAAGGCATCCCCTATGAAAACAGTCACCTGCTCTTTTCACAAGCAGAATAAATACTGTTGCTGTAATAACAGGATGTAAATGGCTATCAGTTTATTATTCTTAAATGTATATGCATTTTTTTAATGTGTTTCAAAGCTTAGAGTATTTCATACTAGATATTTGTGTTTGAAGTGACTGAAGGAAATATTTAACTCACAAGAGCAATAATTTAAAACATTGAACATTTTATAATGTGTTTAAGCAGACATAAGTAGCAGTAAAAGGTTTTTTTGATGAAATTTACATGATCTCTAATAAAAAAATATGTCTTAATTGGCAAAAAATCTAAGAAAACTCTCAGAAATTAAAAATTATCCCATTTCTATAAAAGCAGCTTATCTATAATAGATTCCTTACCTCTTTACACTAAATAACAAAAAGTAGCATTTTAATGACCTAAATAACAAAAAGGTTGTGCTTTGAACAAAGTTTAGGTGCAAGTAAGAATGATGAGTGTTACCAAATTTTACAAAATGATGAAGGTTTTAAAATGCAAGCATTGGCCATGGACCTAAAATTCCTGTCAAGGCACAGCCTTTACAGAGGAAAGTGCTTTTTAGGATAAATGCTTACCTAAGACTTGTTAAATTTTTCATGCACAGCCCTAAAGCGAGAAATCTGTCACCTGAAATTATCTTATGCTTTGTGTGTTTTCACACTTTCGTTAACAGTGAACTGTTAATTGATATGCATGGGAGACACTGAATAAAGCAAGATTTTGGACAACATGCTGCCACTTTAAGGATTACAAACCCACAAGACTTCCTCCAATAGCTAATAATAAGTACTTTTATATTGCTTTTTACATCATCCTTTGAATATATTAAAACTTTTGACCCTCTTGACCAGTTTTAGACAAATAAAGCAGAGGATTGGAAATCTGAAGGAATTTTCCCAAAAGACCCCTGCAATTAGATATTTGAGTAGAAGGGAGAGATCCTAATTAATCTCAGTTATATAGATGAAGTAAAATGAGCTTAACTATATTACTGAAATTCCTTAGATACTAGACGATTAGAATGAAAGCCACAGCAAACCTTGCTTGTTATAAATGTGCGCTCCTAGAAGTATCTGTTTCCTAAACACATGGGGTGATACTACTTTTTTTCAGATGTCTGCTTCATAGTACCTGGTAACATTAGGATCTTAGAAACATTCGCAAGCTTAACTGAGCCATCTGACAGTTGTGATTATTGTCCTAGCTGTTTGTGGTATAAAGAGGTGAATGGATAATTTTGTTGAATGCCTCCCGAGGCATAGTTCTTGTCCTGTAACGTGTTAAAGTATTAGACCAAGGGCCAGAAAAAGGGGGCCAAAACATTCCTTAGAAAACGTAAGCCTCTGTATCCAATACGCATTTCTGAGAACTCTTTCTTAGGTACAGCCTGACTCAAATATACAGGTTTTTGACCTAAAGCTTAAAGTAACTAAAGTTCATGTTCTTTTGCATGAAAAAAATGCCTTAGTCTGAGAAACTGAGTAACTTTATGTCTGTTTTGTGCCTAGGCATTTTTAGGGAACCTATGGTTTTGTCCAACCCTAAAAAGGCAATCACTCCAGCAAAGCTTCTAGGGTTATATCTGCCTTCTTAAAGAGTACCATAGACATCAGATGCCTCATGCTATTTCTGGATTGAGACATGCAGTTAAAACTCTTCATCTCCTCCTAAAATTGTGCACTGTGCAGAATATAATTCAAGGTTCCTTGGGACAGTAAAATGGCAACAATGTAAGTTTAACTTTGCAGCCTAATAACAAAAACAGTAAGACAGGAACAAAAAGGCCTGGCTTTCAGCACTCTTTCTTTTTTTTTTTCTGAGCAATAGCTACATAGAAGTACTACATGTCAGTACCTTTATATTCCTTGTGTCCTCCCTCTCCCCAGGGCTATTCCCCTGAATAACCAGGTATGGTTTTGTTCCCAGACTATACACTAAACAGAAGGGGAGTGCATTCTCCTAAAGTAGCACTGTAAGGGGCGGGGAGGGGGGAAGTACTGTACTCTTCCTCATTTTTTAAAAGAAAAAAAAGGGCTTATAGACTCAAATTTTAAAGGTGGTCTCAGACTTGAGATTCCAAGTTGAAGGAGGAATCTCATTATATTCCTATGCTCCGAGATGTTAGGCCTCTAGGAGAAGTTTCAAACAGTCTGTCCTAGCAGTTCCCCATTACCTAGCTGTAGATAGCTGCACATAGACTATATTTCCTCCAAATGGCCCTCAACTCGGACTTTGAGTTGTCTTACGCTTTGTTTTTAAGAACCAGACTTCCCACATCCTGCATCAGCAGCCTTCATTTCTCCTAAGGGGGTCTGAATTCCATACTGCAGACCAGTTGTCTAAACATTATCTATTACAGTATTTACTTCCAGCCTTCTAAGTCCCTTCTAGCAGTTTTGTTGATCAATGATCATTGTGAAAAAATAAGAAAGCTTTTCTATCACTAGTAGTAAGAACCCTGACTGCTACAGGAAATTTTCTAAGGTCTTGTGGAGTGCAGGCATACCCTCTGTAGGGATTTCAAAGTCTTACTGGCTTCACTTCCATGATAATGACCTTTTGTTATTCTCATGCTTTATAAACCTCTCTGTGTAGTTATTTTGAGTAGTTCTTACCCCTTCTGTTTCTTTCCTCGCCCGACTACATTTATGTTGGCGTACAGAACTCATGTTATTTTCTGCCCATATGGTCTCGGTGAGTTAATCCATTTCTAGATTGTTGTACGTCAATGCTGAACACTCTCAAATATTTTCTCGTGCATTTCCATCTGGAAGTCAACATCTCACCTCCTGTCTTTCTAATATCTTTTCATAGCAATTTCACAGATTCCTCAGAATGCAGGGAAAATTGAATTTACCCTTTGAAAAAATCTGTTTCTTTTGCTTTGCCTCTTTCGCAGCACTGGAAACTGCTGCATTATTGTCCCAGATATTTAATTTTATTTGAATGTTATGTGTTAATCATTGACAAGAATATTTCAAATGAAAAAAAAATAGGCCTCCAGCTCTGTTTTCCTATAAAAATTTGTTAGGGTTTGGATGACTGAAAGAGGACAAACCTGTATATAGGAATCTGGGGGTTTTCCCAAATATAAACATTTATCTTTTTAAAATAATATATGGTCTTCACAGTTTAGCCTCCATTGCTTTTATCAGTAATAATTTCCTAATTCTATTATTTAAACAAAATAATTATTTGTAATATTGCAGTGCCTTAACTGTATTTTACTTTGTGATGCCACAGAACTAAACTGCTCCTCTTTCCCCCTTTAAAGAAATCTGTCAGAAATCATAATTTCAATATTGCAGTTGTACTCAAGGATTCTGAAGCTTAAAGTTCCTCTTTTTTTTATTATTTAATCTCTTTTTTTTTTAACAAAATATATTTGATGTACCCGAATTTTTGCAATAAATTGAATTTCAGCTTCAGCATCAATAGTGAAGGAATACGTATAGAATTTTTAATTTATTTTGATGTGCAATAGAACTGTGTTAGACGAATTTGTGACAGTTAGATGCATTAAGCATGGCCCTTTAGAGGTTTTATTGGTTATTATTTTTTTAATTACCTTTCTCTTTCATTTTTTTTTTTTACGAAGGATGAACTTTTATATCCAGAACCTGACCTTTTTATCTTATCCAAATCAATAAATCATAAGAAAAATATCTGAGGAAGTTATCCATAATAAAAGCTAGAGATTCATCTATAATTTTATTTACTTTTTGATATTTTAAATCGATTAAATGTGTTTACATAAATATTTGGTTTTTATTTCTTTTTCGTCGTAGAAGTTGTTAGCAGTGTAACACATAGAAATAGTAGTGATAAATTCTCAAGAATAGAGCTAATGCTTTATGCCTCATCACTTGTCATTTTTGGCTGTGAAACCAGAATGTCTAACACTGAATAGTGGGTACTTTGGTTCTTTTAACAGAGAGTATCTTGTTAGAAGCAGCTGCAGTTTATGGTAGGCTGTACAGGTATCCTGTTGTGTGACAAAGCATCTACAGTGCTTGCACTGCAATGGAAAGTGCCTCCCCTCACACTACCCAACCCCCCCCCCCTCTGATATATCAATGCCTAATTGAAGTCTTAAAATATTTTGAAGGTTTTCCTTAAGCCTGACAAAGGCTGAAGTTAAAAGAAAGATTTCTTATATCCTCATGATCTGTGGATGATATACCAACCCTTTAAGTCTGTTGGCAACCAGCATAAACTGAGTAATCTGCTGCCTGCCATAAATTATAACAGGAGATCCACAGCAGGATCAGTACTGGAGAAATGCAAAGATCTCCATTACTCCTATCCGTGTTCCTTAGCCACAGATGAAGGTTTTCACATTTTTGCTCTCATAACCCTTATCAAACCCTGTCATTTTGACCAGTATGTTAAAATTGTGCTGATAACACAAACTACTTCTAGGTAATGAATAGATGTATACTCTTCATGTGTTATAAATTATAAGGACGTGATTCCTCAAATGCACACCTCAAAGTGTTTTGTGAGCTGTTTCTGTGGATTTTTTTCTTCCACATTGAATGTTTATTCTACATAATACCACAAAAACAAGCTAGAGAAACCAAAATATGTCAATCTATCGTGTATTGCATATCAAGTTATAGCATATCTAGCTATTGCTTAATTTTACTAGGAAGTCTATTTAGAAATTTATAATTTCCTTATGAAAAATAGCCTCTTTTAGGTATATTTATGGCTTTGCGTTGAAGTCTTTAATGGAAGTTGAACTTCATAATAATTGATAACTAAGCCAAAGAAGTAGCAAAAGTCAAAAGAAAGTGTAATACCTCACAACCTGCAATCAATAGGATAGAGAAAATATACTGACATTTTCATTTTTCCCAGTTCTAGTAAGTACCTCCACTCTAGTAAAGCATAAGTCTCTGAAAGTAATGCTGGAATTTCAGAAAGCAGGAGCAAGGTGAAGATGTACCAAACATAGCTATAAGAAGTTCGTATTTTTTCAGGTGTTGCCACTAAAAAAATTCATGCCAGTTATGACAACATTAGTAAACAGGACAACCTAACAGGATGTTATGCTCGATAAAATTAACACTTAGAAAAAGAGAAGGACTGGAGTATCTGCTGAATGACTGAAAATAACATGTAGAAGGCAAAGCCTATAATCTTTCCCAGAATATACATTTCTCTGTCTTTGGTCCTAATATGCTTTTTTAAAGTACCACCTTCCCTTTCTCCAGCACACTGAAGAACAGTTTGTAAGTATGTAGAAGATACTTCTTCTACAGCACAATGGAGGTGCTATGATAATTCACTTTAGTGGCAAACAGAAACATTGTTATTGTAAAATCATTTAAATTCAGTCAGTAAAACTGAAATAAAATAGCAGGAATTATTTATGCCGCAAAGGCACATTATCAACTATGTTTTACTTGAAATATAACTAAGTTGATGAGTCACCTGTGGATGGAAAAGATTATATCAAAAAAGGCACGTAATGTTAGTGAACTAAGGTAATTAAGGCCTTTATGTAGAATGCCCAAGATTGAATGTTCAACTACCCCTCTGAAGCTAAACTCCATATATATGAAGTCAAGTGGTTTCTGCAGGATGAGAGGAGAAAATGGCTTGTTGCCATAGAAGGAAGAGTGAGTATTGTTAACTAGAATTCCAGTTATCTCCTCAGAAAACCACCTGTACGCCTTGCTAGATGCAACTAGGTGTCAAATAACACTGGAGCACGGACAGTAAACATCCCCTTTCCATTTCTACCTGCTGTTCCTCAGACGAGGATTTCTGTGACTTATCCCGCATTCTGAGACACAGGTTGCTACATCTGGCTCTCCTATTTAAATGTACACATGATGCATGTTACAAATATAATCTTCTGTAGTGAAAAATAAAAGTTTTATGGACAGTTGCAAGCCATATGTTCTCAAAGAGAAATCTTTTCCAGATGAACTTGTGAAGTCAGTTTGGCTTTTTCTCAAAATTAGTATGTGGCTGCCAAATTTTTCATGGTATTCATCATTCTTTTTTGTCACATCTCTAATTCTGTTTTTTATGAATCCTAACGATACTAACTTTGAGTCATAGAAAAATGAATTCTATCTCCCATTTTGTTAGCATATTTTTATTAAAGTCAAATAGCATTCAAAGAAGGCTATCTTTACCTTTTATATTACATTTGGCTCAGTTAATGAACATGTAAATTTACTTAGTGCAGACTAAGAGATAATTAAAATCTGGGTTGCTTGAAGAGGCAGAGTAGCATTTTGGAATCAATCATTTCTCCAAATTTAATGAAATCTGGCTTAGAGGGTAACTGTTCACTGTTATCCTTTGTCTCTACATGCTAATTCTTGCTTATTTGGAGGGAAGTTGTGATGTTTTGATCACTTAACGAATTAGACTGAGAAACCATGGATTTCTTTACCTTAGTCTGCTGAACAGCTGTCAGATGACCATGTCTTTTGGTAACTGGGTTTGACTGTATATTTGCTTGCTTTATATATGTGCACAATTACTAGTATACTACGTATGTGCACAAAGTTCCGGCACTGAAATAGCTGTGTGCAGAATAAAGACCTTAGCAATGGAAACTTCCATCTTCCGTTGCTCCAACAGGCAGTGTGCTGTGGAGTGAAATTGCATTATGGTGGGCAGAATCACGTGGACCCTAATGGAATTGTTGTTACAAAGACACAGCATCCAACGGTGTGATTTGCATCATGCTGTGTGAGCCGCCTACACTTTTCAGCATCTGGTTCTGTGTCTGTAATTTATTGCTCTAGAAACCATTATAATAATACAAGAAATGCTGCAGCAAGTGTAGAGGAAAGAACACATCACAGTCAGACTGTAATGACTATTTAGACTATTTAAACTCACTCAGCTTGTTTTATGTTAGAAAAACAAGTTCTTTTCAATTACTTATTTTATGCATTTTATTTGGATTTCTGGTCTTGTGGTTGAGATTAAATGCACTATTACACATTTTAAGATAGCTTATGATCATAACTGCTCAAAAATGCAAAACAAGGCCTAAATATAAAATGGTAAAAGCAAAAAATTCCACCTTGAAAAAAAATAATGACAGATATGCTATTTTCTGCATAAAAAATAGTCTCATTCTCATATACGTACTCCACGATCTATGCTGAAAGTGTGCTGAAAAAGTCTCTCTGTACATCAGCTGTACAATTAATTGTGTTAGTCTTTTTAAAAACAATGACATTTAATATATGACCATTATAAACTTCTTCCACATTCAGTAGGAGGGACAGAGCCAGGGTGGTTTTTTGTGGCTCAATCTTTTCATTAGTGTAGTGATCACTGGGGGGCAATATAAGAAAGAAATGCCCTGAGGCTGCTAAGAATCCCTCAACCAGGCCAAACTGGGACTTCCAGCTGGTGACTCAATATCACCTTTTCAGTCTTGATTTAAGTACAGGACATGGCCCATAATTTTTATCCTCTGGAATTTTTATCCTACTTCTTTCAGCACACAGCTGGCTTCTGTGTTTGTACTGTCCTGCAGAATGAAGAACAATTTTTGTCAAGATACTTGTCCTTTTATCTTGTGCTGTATAAAACCAATTGTTTGTAGCTGCATTCTTATATCCAAACGTTTTCTTTGACATGAAGTTACTCTAAGCACTGGTGTAATGTTCTGTTTTCATTTCTTATTCTCCTTCTGACTCAGCCAGTTCTTTCCCCTCTCCATTTTCTGTCTCTTTTCTTAATTTTCTGAAATTCATCATCTAGAGTATAGCTGACAAAAATGTTTTGGTTCTAGAATCCCTTAAATTTTTTCAGTTGTAGATTTCTATACTGCCCTTTTCCCAGAGTTTTCTTTCCCGTCTGTCACTCACTGATTCCACTCCAATGAACATTCCTTTTCTCTTTTGGCAGAGCTCATTTACAAATCCTAAATGTTCCTCTCTGTCAGTTTACCTCTTTGTCTCTTCTGTTACTGTTGTTCTTCATTCCCTGAGCTCTTTTCTGTCACATCCTTTGCTTCTAGCCTGTTACTACCTTTCCTTAAGCTATTTCTGCATTTCATTCATATTTAATGTTTCCACAGTTCTAACATAAGTATAGTCACTTCCTTAACCTTCTAGCATAAGTAATTTCTTCTGCCTGAAAGACTCTCTTTTTGAAACCACATATTGCTTTGCTACCATATGCTTACCCTTTTCTTGGGGATGTTTAGCAGACAGTGTACATTTCCTTCCTTATCCTTTGCCTGCCATGGAATTTATAGAAATCTTCTTGTTTTCTTAGTACTCAGATATACAAAAGCATGATCTACCACGTGAAATTGTATTGTAACAAACCCCTGGTATGAAAGATGACTGTGTGTTTATTAGGATGCTGGTTTTGATACTTTTTTCCTGGTCTGTTTCCAATGTAACAGTACACAGCAATGTGGCAGATACAAAAGAGTAACTGCTAACACCAAACCTAATTTAATTTTCACTGATATAACCTGAAGGAAACAAAATGCATAAATGTGAAAACATTTTCACCAACTCGGTGAGGATCTCTTCAGAATAGATACAGACATCAAGGGACTGACCAGCTAGAAACTCTGAGGGAAAAATTATATTTTTATCCTTTCATTTATTTGTTGCTTTGTTTATCTCCGAGTAGATTTGTTTGGTTGGGGTTTTTTTTCCCCACAGATTTTTTTTTTCCCCCTGGAAAAAATGCACTGAATAGTGTGTTTTCAGTCCTCCAATGCATATATGAAGTTTGAACGTAAAGCAAAGCAAATTGGAAATACATATAAATTTAACTTTTAGAGAAGAATATAGGTCTACTGATAATTATTGGTCTTCTGATAGAATATAGGGAATTTGAATCATTAATATCTAGCTCAAGAGAAAGTTCAGAAAACTACTTATTGGTATGTTATATTGCTTAAGAGAGTCTGATTTCATATGAAGTATTCTTCCTTTGAGCACAGCAAAAATAAACAGCTGGTTTGTCACATTTTCCAGAATTACTGGAAAAGTTCAAGAAGCTATAAACTACAGAGAGAAGCAATAAAACAGTAATAAAATTGTTAACATTATCTATAATTAAACAGATTAACAGCCCACATTTTCGTATTTGTTTTGGGTTTTGTTGTGGTTTTTTTACCAAAGCATTTACCATTTATTTAGAAAATTGCAACTAAGAGTATTAGAATATAGTGCTAAGATATTTTAATAAACTTAGGCTTCTTTTTTTTTTCTTCTGTATGCAAATTTTCCAAAGACTATCATAATTTACATTTGGTTTTGCTTAAACTGTGTCCTTGGAATTTTTACTTTCCTTCTTTAAATCGTCTGCATATGCTCCGTAAGCAAGTGCTCCACACAAGCCTGTAATATTTCTGAATTGTTGTTTAGTCAAATGCATTACTTGAACAGAGATGAGCTGCTGCCTTTCAGTTAAATTATTAAAATCTTATTTTTATGAACTTGTTAAAATTAAAATACTAGGTTCTCAGCAGTGACACCTAGCTTGGGATTCATTTTTGTGTTTTGCTTCTCTCTCTCCACAACAGGGAAAATGCTTTTTGCTTCTGCAGTGCAGTCAAGTAAAATGCTAGGTATTTCATATCACAATTAACAAGAACTTCACATTTGATAGAGTTGCTTTGAGTGTAAAAACACTTCCACAGGTCTACCCCTCACTACTCATTTTACTAAACTGTTCTGAGACAACCCGTGAACCTTTTTATACATCAAAGCTTATTCCAACTGGGCATTAAAACCAGTTCAAGCCATAACAGATCCTGCCTGATGTGGGGCACTAGCTGCACCATTTCTATTACCTTATTGAACTTCTTATTTGCAATTATTTTTCATCAATTTTTGAATGTATGTATATGAAATGGAAGCATTTTAATGTCATGCCCAACTTTTCTAGGCTACATAAGATAAAGTGTGACTCTCTAACTATCTAATTGTCTATTATTGCTATTACTGCATTACATTAGCTCAGCTGCTCTTCCTTCGTGGTCATTGCTTTGATCCAGTGTTTGTACTGCAACTGCAGACATCTCCAGAAAGCTGACACCTGGCAAGACCTTCTCTCCATTTACACAGTCCTTACTGATGAACCTTTAGTGCAAAGCATTATACAGAGTTTATGAATGTGAAGGAATTACATCCTCAATCACTATGCCTAAGATCGACAGGTGACTCGAGAGCTATAGTATAAAGACAAAAGGTAGAGACCTACTGTGTATGCTGTCAGCAATTAGAAGGGCAGTCCCTTTTGAAAAAAGCTGACTTTCAGTAACCTGTGTTCACAGTCCTCCTTGAGATGCTAAATGCCATGTAATAGAATGCTGTTAGGAAATGGTTTCATCAGTAAGCCAAAATACAAACATGTAGTCTCATCCATCAGTTGCTGTGAGGGTAAAAACAGTTTATGAAGGAGTTCCTGCAAATACTAAATGTATTTCTACTTTAAGGTGACTCATCATTTTCACAGATGGATAATCACCTTAATGGCAAAATTATATAATGATACAAGGCCACTGAGGCCGCTGTATCCAACCTTATCAGAATATTTTCATCTCAACCCAAAACTTTAATTGCAAACATTTATACTCATCTGCTCACTGATGCTTTTTTTTCTAATCCATTTTATGACAATCAGTAAACACTTTTAAAAATTAATGGTGATCTCAGAGCAGGTCAGCTGGCTTTTGGCTGACCCTGAGATGACTGACAAGTGGCAGCATATGTTATGTTTCTAGATCTAGCAGGAGGAGAAAGCAAACGTTTAATTTCCATGATGATTTGTGGGGGACAGATTTTTTTCAAGCATTCTGTTGACAGAAAACGCCAAATATGTGAGCTTTCAAGAATTTTCTTTAAGTCTGTTTATGATATCATGTAATATGACATTGCCTTTTACAATATATCCCTTAGTGATGCAAGTTTAACTATAAATAAGAATTTTTATAAACTAAGAACAATACTATATATAAAATATAGTGTATATATATAGAACTATGTATATGTTCTATAACTTTGTATGTAAACTACATAACTAAGAAATTATTTCACTGTGCTGTCAACTTCCCTATACTTCCTTTTTTTCTTTTGGTAGGAAGTGCTTTTTTATTTGTTTATTATTGACTCATTTATAATGCCCAACATAAAATAATTGGTTTTTTACTTGTATCTGCAAGTATCATTCTTGTATCCAAGCACTACTAATTGCTGTGTGACTGTGTAGCCTGCATCTATCTTAACAACTTTTCCTCACGTTGTGAACCATGCTGATTTTGTTAGTTTTTGTGCTGCAGTGGTGTTTAGTGATCACTGTAAGATTCAGGGCTCTTTTGCGGTGTGGATTCTCTAAAATCAAAGTTAAAGCCAGTCCATACAAAAAAAAAAAAAAAGCTGAAATGCATGCTAAAAACACATCTGACAGGCAGAGACAATGATCAGAGCAGAAAGGAAACCTAGTGAAAATACCAGCTTATTTTTATTATTCATATAGAATGTGACCAGTTACCAGCTTGCCGTTTATCTTCTGGCCATTTTCTATCAACATGACAGTAAACGGGTTCCGAACAGGAATTTTGTTTACTGCACACCAATGACTGCATGGGCTGTTTCTGTAAGGATGTCTTTTATACAGAGGGTTCAGTGGAAGTAAAGATACAAATGATGAAATCAAAATGGACCATCAGATGATGAAAATGTGTAAGTGTAAATAAGATAAAAATTAAAAAATGAAAGATAATTTTTAGTGGTGACGCAGACAGAATGATGAAACAGGTCTTAGCAATGTGGTTTTGATTGTCAGAAATTAGTGAAAGGGAGTTTGCAACAAGAGTGCATTTTAGGGAAGTCAAACACAGTGTGTAGAATAAAATTACATCCTTGCTGCTCTGCGGAAATGTGAGTATGTTAACAGTGCAAAAGAAAGGAGTGACTGTCTTCTTTGGTCTCTGCCTAGGTCAGAAATGAAGAACATGGTTTTGTTAAAATCATAAGATAATTCAGGTAGAAAGGAACCTTGTGAAGTCCTGGTACAACCTCCCAGTCAAAGCAGTTATGATTTCAGATTATTATTTTAGTAATTCACATAAAATTATTTATAAAATAGTCTAAAATATTCTAACATCAGAAGATGTGACCTAGTACTACTCCTATCATGGTCTACAGAATCTGTACCATCACATACGTGGTGCTTTTCTGGATGTGTGTGCACATAACAGCTAGAAGACATTACACTCCTCTTTTCATTATTCAATATTCTTGTATGAGTGATACAGGATCTCACAAGCAACTTCTTTAAGTCAGAATGGATTGTTGTGTATCAAGGTATGCAAAATTCTTGAGCTCCAAAGAGAGTCAGCAAGGCATCAGAGTCTGACTCTGTTTTATCTGTTAGGTTCACCAGCTGTAAAGGAACCAGGAAATGGCATGTCATATCCTGTTCTTTGTCTTCCTTCTGGATCTACTTAATGTCTAGATTACCTAAAATGTATTAGACTGAATGCCAAGCAAGGTGTGATGGACAGAGAGAGGTGGAAATATGACAAAGCAAGACAGAGTCATGTGGATAGCAAAGTTCAAGGCAACAACGAGATGATTTGGGTGGTGTGATAGGAATGGTCCTCAGAAAGTTGCAACCAACTATTGTCAAGTCTTTTTTTTTTTTTTTGCATGGAAAACAAATGCTTCAAACAGTATTTTTGAAGGACAAAATGATACCTACATAGTACAGGGCAGACAAGAGGCTGGGAAGACGTTATGTCAAAGTTTTACTGATCTTTCAGAAAGATCTCTGCAAGATCAGTACAAGTGATCTGCAAGATCATTAAGTGGGTGACTGGTGCACCACCAGGGGGAAAATTTACTTGAGGAAAATTGTTTTGTCAGAAAGTCTTCACCAGCTCTTTAACGTAACCTTGCTACAGGTTTTCACTGTTTCTTGTAGAAATAGATCTTAAAAACCCTCAGTCTCTTTATTGTTAGACCTACAGCCGTTGATTGCATATTTATACAGGCCTGAATTTCCCATCCTCACTGATGATTTTAAAGGTCTTGTCACATTAGCTGGTAGATTCACTAAGTGAATGGGAGCATATTCATGAGTAAATTGTTTTGCCTAGTGAAAGAACAAAAGGTGTAACAGCAACTCATGACATTTTAAAAACTGACTTCTCCTTCCACAAATAACCAAGCAAAGAGAAAAGGACTCTCAATTAAGTCTCTGTACTGAGCTCTAAAGCCTTGTTTACAATAAATACCTACATTTAAGGACTAATCAGATTACTTTTAAAATCCTGTAACACTAAAAATTTCTGTTTATATCCAGTCTGTCTTTATTAGAGTAACCATCCAGCAGAATTACAAAAATATTTGTTTTCTGGTTTTCACTCAGCCTCAGAATACTTTGTAAACCTCTTTACACTTCTGTGTATCCCAGCTTCCCCGTGTTTAAAACAGAATAATGGTTCTTCATTGACGGAGAGACACTTGTAAGGTTCATCACTGCTTACCAGATGGTTTTGGTGGCAATCACCACAATATAGCACAATCAAAAATAATGTGAAAATTTAAAACTATTCAGCTTTATTTTAAGAGAACACTTGACAAAATGAAGAATGTCCCTACTACAATGCACAGGTATCTTATTACTAGAATACATATGTACATATAAAAAGGATAGAATGCAAACAATATCTACATGATTAATTAACACTTCTAAAAAGAAAATTACTTTTTCTTTTAAATAATGAGTGAAAATCTCTTAAACCAAAGAACGATTCACTTTAAATGTCATAGTCTAAAAATGAAAACAATAATTCAACCCTAAATTAAATTTTCCATTGAAAGTCTACATGATTTTCTGCAGCTGATGAAAAGAAACTGTTTTTTATGCGAATAGCAGTCAATAACAATGAACTTTGGTTTTATTTGCTCTTTGGCAGAGTAACTTCAGTTTTCTTTTGTGTGTTTCACTTCTGGGTTTTGTGCTTGGGTTTTGTTTTTGCTATTTTTAATGCAAGTACAAAGAGTCTTCATTTGATGGTCTGCATATAATAAAGCAATACACCAAATTACCACCATTGAATATATAAATGTGTTTTCTTCATGTGGTAGTGCAATTTTGATGGGAGATGAGCCAGGGACCAGTGACTAAAAGCATAAAATCCAAAGAATTGTAAAAGAAAAATTTTTCTTGATGCTCAGAAGATGACTATAGAGTATTTTTTTTTTCCACTGAGGCATATTTGAGATGTGAGAAACATTAACAATGAGGAGGGCTTTAGGTCAGGATCACTCTGCATCATAGATGGCATTATCTGCTGATTTAGCTGAGCCGAAAACTGCTGAAAAATAATCCTTTTTGTGCCCTTGTCAGTGGCTTTGGCCTAGAGTAATAGAAAATCAGCTTTAACCGAGTCAGATAATCATTACAAAATGAATTTTGTTCTTGACTCACAGAAATAATTGGGAGAAAAATATATTTGATAGATGTGATGAATATTATTTTAAGTTAAAGCTTACTGAGATATATAAAATACTAAGTGCTGCTGGTAATTGAGCAACTCTATGCAACTGTAAATTAGATGCTTGAAATGAAAATAGATGATTACTGAAAGCACTTTTTCCCCCTAGAAAACTTGCTGTTCTCCTTTTCCTTAGCATTCACAAGGGGCATTCAGTTAATCATACTGAGGTCTCTCCCTTGGTGCCGCAGTAGCTGATTACCCAGCAGGAGGTGCAGTTCCAGCAGGGTAAGTCAGAATGGTGTTGGTCGTTCCCTGGGGAGGGACATCCTGTAAAAACACCAAGGTTGAGAACTGTCATATTCACAGCAGTAGGTGCATTTTCCTCAGAAATTAATGGAGCAAGCTGGGCAAAAATGTTTTTAAACTACATCTTCCCTAGAGTAAGATGCAAATTCAAAGCTCGTTTGAAGCATAGGAATGAAAGTTGAAGATAAGACTTTTTAGTTTTTGACATTGATGATATAGGCAACACCAGCACTACGAATATTAAATTGAAATGGAGGATAAGTGGGGCAAATGTTATTCAAGCAGCCCTCAAATACAGTCCTATCTATTTCAGAGCTAGTTTAACTAAGGTGCTTGTAATTATGCTTGTTATTATTGCAGAATACCCGTCATAGATTTGTCTTCCTTCAAGTTTTTATTAATTGATTGAGAATGCTAGATTTTTTCCTGAAATGAGAGGACTGGAAGTATTCTTGTCAAATAGACTTCCATCCATCAAAAGAGGGTTTGAAAAACGAGTGAAGCTTTGAGATGCAGAATTATTTTTTTTTTCAGCAGCAATCTAGTTACTGTTCAGCAGCAAGCAGCAGTTCCAGGCTGCTTTGTCTGTTGTAGGAAATGCAGCACAAAGTGACTGTGATCTGTTTACGGAAAGATTTTACAGAAACGTTAAGCATCTTGGTTGCTCTGTCCTCTTGAACTAAGGCATAAGAAGAGTGTGTTTGTAATACAGTTTCTACAGATTTCTTACTAATAGAGCTAGATAAATCCTCAAGGATTGTCTCTAATAGATTATGTAATGCCTGTACAACCTGGTCACAAGTTCTCTCTCCCACGTCTTTCCAGCTTCTGTGGTCTTGCCCACTTTTCTTTGCTCCAGCTCAGTGTTGCTTTTTTGTTCTTCTCATCCGATTCCTGTTTAAGCTCTTACACTATGTCTATTACTACTGGGTTCTTAGAACATGAATGGCCAGACCTGAAATCCACCTGACCTGACATATTGTCTCTGTGTGGTGAATATCAGAGACCTAGGTAATGGCTTAAGAGTTGAAAAAAATGAGTAGGAAAAAGAGGGGGGAAAAAAAATAAATTAAAAGACAATTTTCCCCATTAATTTCTTTTTAGTCTGCAGTAGTAGTCTCAAGGACTTCCTGATCCAGACTGATAAGACTATTCCATTAAGCTTACACAGTTTTCATTCCTTCTTTAACCAACAGGACTTGCTAAGCCTAAGTAGTAATTCACTCCCTAACACAGAATTTAAAATGTCACTGAAAATGTACAGAGTCACAAAGTTTGCAAGACTTCATTTGGGTTTTATTTAAGCATATTTTTATTGCCTCTGTCCAGTAATTATTATCGAGTAAATACTATTACAAAGTCAAATCTATAGTTAACCTAACAACCTTTAAAATCTTTCTAGTATACTCTATAAGTCATTAAATTTGATAAAATAATACTCCCAATTTCAGTTTTCACCATATCTGTACAAACATTTTCATCTGTCTTTTTATTTAATGCGTACACATATCAGATAGACCATGAATGAAGCCCTCAGTATTAGATATCTTTTAAAATAGCTTTTATTTCCTATTTCTGCTTGGTATACTTAATATGTTTTCATATCTGTAAGTAAAACATAGTCTGATATTTCTAGAAGACCGCATACAAGCATGACAAATGTGAAAGGTGACGTCAATTAGGAGCTCTGTGTCACCAAACAGTGTATAAACACTGGTGTCATATCTCCAAAAGTCAAGTGACAAGGCCTTCATTGTTCTTTAATAGGACCCAGTTGTTCATGAACATATGGGAAGCTAGCTTATTAATAAAATTTTTCTTCCCTAGTCGTCTCAATTCTGCCAGATTTGTAAATTATGCAGCCAGAGTGAATTAGAGTTAACTCACTATTTCCAGACATTCTGAGAGATTTGTTCTGTAAGAAATCAACGTAGGAGGTTTCTAGCTTCTCTCAAGACATTTTCCTAGGTAAATTCATTGCATACTTCCAGCAATGTGCTTAAGGATAAATATACTTTAAAACCCAGTGTGAATTAACAGGAGATTGATATGTTGAAACAAAAAGGTTCTTAGTAGGCAGGAGATCTCAAGTATCTAATCAGCTCACTCACATAGAGAGACAGGTCCAAGTCAAAACTCTAGACTGAAAACTCCCTAGGCTCTGGCCCGCTGTATTTTGCAATGCAGACCTGAGCCAAATTTTACAGTCTGAGATAATTTCTTTAACAACTTCCAATTAATTCTAATTTCAGTGTAAAATAAATGTCATATTGATATCTGCACACATGCTAAATATGCACATTCACGCTTCTTCGTATGGTAAAGGAGTATCCCCTTCCTGACAGCAACGCCCTTTAATATATTGCAGTGTTTAAATTTAGATATTTGAGACTCCCACTAGACAACAAGTTATTAAAACATCTGCCTTTCCATAAGCCATTCTGTTCTCTGCCATTCCACATGTCCTTTTCTACTTCACCAGGCAAAATTGCCCAATCTAAATTTCAGCTCAAGTGTTTGATGGCTTTCACGCTGAGCTCAAACTGTTAGTGCTTCCCTGAGAGAATAGAATTGAAACGGGATTTAATCTAAAATAACAAAATAGAATAAAGCTTTTACATATAAATAAGTAATGCCCTGTATATTTTTATGCATATTTTTCTTTTCTGCATTTTGCGTGCAGTCAAGTTATATGTTAAAATGCAAAGAGAACCCAAAGCTGACAGAAAATAACGGCAATGCATGTTGCCCGTGTGCTCAATTCATGCCTATCCAAAATTGTATTTTAATTCAAATCCATAATAACTACTACTACAAAATATATTGCAAAAATAGTATTTCTTTTGCTACCTTTGTCTCAGACTACTGGTCAGTTGTTTGAGGTTTTTTTAAGCAGTGGTATTTTCAGATAGCATTCCAAAGCCATTGCAAGCATGCTGTCTAGCGTTTTCAGTAATGGCATTTGGGTTTTTATGTGCTTGCTGTTCATGGAAGATTCATTTTTGGAGCTGGACTTTTTTTACAGAATGTGAACAATTCACTTTATAAAAATAAAACAAAATTATGAACTACCTGTTAGCACTAGATAGTTCAATATTTAATTAGGGTTACTAAAAAAACCCCAAACCTGGACTTCTGCAGTAAAAATTACGGGATTGATTTCCACTGCTAACTAAAATCATGTGCCTAATAAATGAAACAGAGCAGGATCAGGCAGTTGTCACTTACCTTGACATTTTTTCCCTGTCTAGATATATGATCATTAATCACAGCTTCTCAGATAACAAAGGTTTTAGTTTTGTTACCACCCTTGTAGTGATGAAGACTTAATGCATATTGGGGAGCAGAATAACCAGTATGTTGAAGGAAGTGATTATTCCTCTGCATTCAGGACTTGTGTCCAGTTCTGTCCCCAAGCTGCAGGAGAGAATGTAACAGAGTATGATGTACAAAGTGAAGCTGAGGAAGGTGGTTTTCTTCACCTTGCAGAAAAGAAGTCTAAGAGAGGATCTAATTACTGGTTATAGCTATGTCATGGTGGAGAATATGGAGTTACACCTCAGGGATGCATAGTAAAATGACAAGAGGTAATGGTCAGCAGCAAAGGAAGTTCCAACTGATGTAAAGAATTCTTTTCCACCAGGCAGGAGGGCCTAAGCTGTGGAACAGCATGCCTCAGATGTTCAAAAGTGGTCAGGCTGAAGCCCTGGGAACTATAACTTTGGAGTAGGGGATTGGGCTAGAGGACATCCCTCCAAACTGAAAATATTCTGTGATTCATGCTACAGAAGTCTTTGAAACCAAAAATTTCCATTCCAGGATTCACATCATTGTCTTCAGTTAGTGTCCCTTTTTTACTACATGCTTCTGCAATCTGCACCCTATAAACAATTTATCTTCATGGTATTTAGGCTGTACAGTACTAATTGTATGATTTGACACCCAGATATCATGGATGTCATACAGTAATACAAAGGCAAACTTCAAACATTCCATAAGGCAGTCAGTTTTCCAGGTGTTAAATACAGGCATAATTTTAGGAGCGCAAATGTTTGCCTGTGGCCTGTATGACCTCATGACTGTGCACATATAGGTTCAAGTCATTGACTGATAAAGTTATTACAATTACGTTTCCCATATCACTCAGACAGACATGAGCTGAAACTTGTATGTGGAATAGCCATCCTTCCATTTAATTGGATGAATTACAGATCTGAACATTGGAATTCCAGCAGCTATAACCTTAGGAAGAATAACAAAAAATTTTCAGTTTAATTTTATTGTTCTATAAGCCAGGATAATATAATAAATTCTTCACCATGCAAAGGAGGAGAGCATTTTCACAAGAGGCTAAGACTTGTTAACAAGCTGATTGTGAACTGCTGTTAAATGTTAAACTGTGCAAGATTAATATTCAAACCTTAGCTAAAATTTGCTATCAGAATGTTTAACCATACTTTTTTTACACGGAAAAACAAATTTTACAGAACACAAATAAATTAGCTCAAACAGAACTACTGTGCCGCAGAAATTTCTCTTCCTAACTTCACCTAAATTCCAGAACTGGAAATGAGAGAGTAAGCTCCAAGTCATGCCATCTGTTACTTCTGTGAGTTGGAACAGGTACCCTTTTATTTCATCAGTCATTAATATTTCATTATTATTGCTCAGAGTGCAGTGAGGAGCGATGGTTCTCTCAGCCTTAAGGAGTAAGCACGGGAGGCAGAGCAGCAGAATCCCAATAGGAAACACTTCCTGTCCACTCGGGTACAATCTGAAGGTGGAAAGCTGTTATGAAAAGGGCCCCGTAGGAGATACGAAGGACAATTTTAAAGCTACTCCTAATCCATTCTGCTGTATTTCCTACACTTAGCAATACACTATACATGCTGTAGGTGGTATAAACATACCATATTTTCTAATCTGGAAAGTGTCACAAGTCATTTTTTCTTATCCACATTGTAGATTTTTTCAGCTGGCCCATGCGTCCCACTTGTACAAAACTCCAGACTTCAGTGAAACATCATTTCCTTTGCAGTCACTAATTTAACATTCCAGTGGGCAGGTAGGATGAGTACTTCAGAGAATGATTTGATTTTTTTTAATGTGAAATGTCTACAAAGGGCAAAAGTAGTAAATTACGTACTACTGTTGGTTACCGTGCTCAGCTGATGAAGCTGAGCTGAAGTATTATTACTTTTCTTGATGACGTGAAGTCATTAAAACACTTCTCTGTGGCCTGAGATATAATTTTAACACTCTCAGGAAATAAGAGTTTTGGAAAGTGTGGTGCTGTCAGCTTCTGTGTTATCAGACACACAGCATGTGCCTGCAAACTACATTGGCACTGTTTAGCTTTGTGAGGAATGAACAGATCGAAGACCCCATAAAATGTGTTCTGAAAAAAAAGCAGCAAAACTGTAACTGTAGTAAAGAATCAGGTGGTATAATTGTATTTATGTTAGAAATTAGTATCATGGATATTATTCTTGAAGGAGGATTATTATTTATCCCTTCATGCTTTTCTAGTTTGAAGTTTATGTTCTGTATCTGTCAAGCATAAAATCATAAAAATTATCATTCATTTCCTTAACCTGTGCTCTTTCTGAGCCTTCCAACAATATTAATTGTTAATTTTTTTTTTTAGTTTTTAATCAACTTTGATTATTCTGCTGTCTGAGATAACTGCATTAATGAAGAAGAAAGTCTGAAAAATTAGACATTGTTTTCATGAACTTTTTAAGGACATCTTAGGTCTGCTAATATAATTTTTAGTGCTGTGTATTGAAATAAAGTAAGGAGATGAGTAGAAAGATCGTAATAATTGTATGTGTGTCTCTAAGTGTAAGGCATTTTTTAATTTTTCCTTCTCTGTCTAACCTAACATATTGCCCATTTCCCCAGTTTTATTAATATCTTGTGGATACAGTGCTTGTTTGAAGCTGAATGAAAGTCCAAAACCTCCCAATTATTTTCAGTTTTGCATTTGTTTGATTAGAGTGCTATTGTCTGTAATTTTTACACTTTTTTTGAATCTTCAAAGTGCATGATTCATGCCTTGAAAATGTGTTGTTTTGTGTTTCCCAGCACTGCTTTTTTTTTTATCCCTGCCAGTTATAACCTGATAACCTGATTTCATACTGTGCTTTAGCACAACAATACAGTCATCAAACTAAAGCAACACAGTTAGTGGGCACATTAGCCATCATTTTACTTGATCACTTGGGAGAGATTAAATTTATTCATTTTCAGAACAGATAATGAAATATTTAAAACATGTTAGAGTAAACGGTAGCAGCATTTTGAAGTTCTGCCATGCTCTTTGCCAAAGCAGTACTCTGTATACTGCACATGGAAGACTATTGTGCAGATGTTTGGGAAATTTCTGCAAGTTTTTTTTTCTTAGGCTCATTTGCATTTAGTTTATCTAAAGTGAAATCCATTCAATTTTATTGAACTGTAATTCTGGTAATTTACAATATTTACATGCTGTGGTTAGATTGAAATCAGTCCTTAATTCAAATTCAATCTAAATTTACAGCATAGTAATTAGGGCTTTGTAACTGACACTAGGGGCCTATTGATTTAATGAAAAACTTAACCTTACAGTAAGTGTTTAATTAGTTGTTGCAGTAGATTCTGTGCTGTCCTAAATTGTGGACTTTAGAGAATTAGGTACTAATTTAAATTACATTACTATATAAAGATCAGAACTATTTTTTAAAAAAGCATGTAGCCCTACAGATGAACTAATTTCTCAGTATTTGAAAAAGATAACAGAAAAAGGCAATTGAAAGCAATTTCCTACCCTGCCTGAATACAGTAAAGCCATGGTAGGTATCCTGGAAATTACTTCCTACCTTGGTAAATATTGATTTAAAGACTTGGGATTTTGATTAGGTTTTTTTATTTATTTATTGGTTTTTATTTTTAAGTCAGTTAGATTTTTTTCATAGTAATTTTCCCCGGGAGATAATTTTTTAAATAATGTATGTGACTGTATATTGGAGGTGTCCTCTTGAAGCTGAGATAAAGAAAAAATCTTACTATAAACCCCAGTATGTTTGTATTCATAACTGAACAGAACATAAAATGGAAAATGACAGAAAATATTTTCATTTACAAAATACTCAAATGTAGTAATCAGATATTGTATTTCTCCATTTCCATAAAATTACTCAATCTAGATCAAGCCCGTAAATTTTCAGACTCAGAAAGAATGAATTACAAGTCACAGCAGGTATTTTTTCATATTTCTCCCTCTTCTGTTATCATGGCTTGTCATAACATGGACACCAAGTCACACACTGGAAGTGACTGTTATTCAACAGATTTGCCAGTAACGTTTTGACTTGATGTATAGCCATTGAAACATATTACAATGAATCCACAACATGTCTTTTCTCCAAGCTCTTTCTAGTAAGTTTATCCCTCTTTCACTTGTTGATAAACCATCGTGGAGCAGCAGTGGCATCATAACTTGTTACCTTGCTTCCCTATGTGTATGCTTCTGGCCACTGGTAAACAAAGTCTTTTCTAGCAAGCTCTCCTAATATGCAAATCTTTAGTGAGCCATAAATTATATATCCCTGGAGGATCTTCTAGGAGGTCATTGTGGATTTCAGTAATTATGATTCTACTTTGTGTTTGCCTCATCAACCTGAACTCTCTCCCATTTGCACCCCACACTTGATTTTGTGGTGAAAGCAGAAGAGATCATTCAGCCAAGCACTGCTATACTGTGTTGCATATACACAGAGACCAAACTAAGGTTAAACAAGGGCCCATAAATTTGGTATTCCTTGGCTTTTTCTCTAAGGAGGCCCTTAAAGGCCTTTTCTTAGGGGACTGGAGAATTTCTGCTCCTGAGAAACTGATACAGTAATACTGCTTGTTCATTTGCTTTCCTTCTCCGTTCCTGTAACAAGAGGACAAGTATGTGTGCTTGTAATACATGGTCTGTCCAAGAACTGTGCGTTCAGGGGACAGGGGAGGTGTACATAAAAAGAGATAGTGTAAGATGAAGGTAACTGAAGATCAGGAGCTATCCTAAACTCCCTCTATTTCTTTCCTATTTTCTGTGCATGCAGTGAAATACCATTAGGACCTAGCTAAGTCAATGCTGATGCTATGGGAGGTGTTGTAGCAGGTCTGAAAAAGAACTGTGATGCTCTGAAATATTGTATGTTTTCTATGACAAAAAAAAAAAAAAAAAGAGAGTAGGAAGATAATCTGAGGCACATACCTCTACAGAAAATGAGACTTTTTTCGAACACTTGGTAAGAAGACAATGATCAAATGAAACAATTTTTCTAAAGTAATTGACTGAAATATTCTTTATAATACTAGAGTGAAGCAAGATAAATATAGCAATAACTTAATACCCATGATGCAGACATGAAATAGTCTACGTGTATGAGGCACGGAGAGACAAATATTTCTTTTCCAATTTCACAAGCAGTTTGTAGCAATATGAAGCATGTAGCTTCTCTAACTGATTCCATAGAATGTAACACAATAGAAGTAGTAAGGCTGGCAATCAGAGTTGTAAAATCCCTATTTTTATTCTGTTCCAGAACTACACTTCTTCATAATAAGACCTTTTAACGATTCTGTTTGGACAACTTTGCTGAGCTGCCATTGTGATGATCAAGGCTTGGTATGAAATTCAATTTTGATATATTTCTGAAAAACATATAATTCTTACATAATTCAACTAAACTTCATGTGTTTTATAAAATTTTTAAATTATTTTTCTTAATTTCAAAGATAACTGGTTTATTCAAAAGTAACAGAAATTTCTTCCTGATGTCCAACCCAGGGGTTTTTTAACCTGTCTGTTATCCCAGTCGCGTTTTTAGGTCATTCCATGTTCCTTAGTCTGGACATAGTAATATTCACATGTGAGGTTTTGATACAAAAGTCATGCAGCTAAGGAATCTGTTGATACACCGTTGGGGTGTTTTATCTGTTCTGGTAAGAAGGGGAAAAAGGGTCTATTTTATTACTGCCTTTTTGCCTGCCGGTGAAGAAAGGCATAAGTAAAACATGGGTACAAGAGAACAGCTATTGACCTACCTCAATATTTACTGCATAAATAGATAAGACATAATCTGACTTTATTTTAAACATCAAGTAGCCATCAAACTACATGAAAATTATTTTCTCTAGTCATTAAGTTAAGAAAGAATAGAAAGTCAATATTTTGGTCCTGGTTTTGGTCCTTGTAGGCTAAGCTACACTACTTACTACTCTAAGTATTGTATACTACTGTGGGTAACACCTAGCAATCTGCAGTAGTTGACTCGGCACATTCTACTTCCTTGCGTTTCTTGCATAGAACTGCCAAATTAGAAGCCACATTACCAAAATCTTTGTAGACTCATCTGATGAATATTCCCATGAGAAATGAGTTAACTGGAGGATTTCTGTGTCCTAATGATCCTTAATTTCTGGAATATACCATTTTTAGGAAGCACTGGAAGATGAAGATAACTTTCGTTAACCACAAGGTGCTCACAATTTTGATTAATTTTGGCAGATAGCCAAAGTGATAGTCAGGCTTTCAGAAAAAGACAGCACAGGTTGTTTAAAGGCATTTTTGTTTCTTCAGTCTCCAAGTTTGATGAAATAGAGAATACAGCCACCTTTGTCAGGGTACACAGTAAATTCTTTTAAAATAGCAGATCGTTCTATTATTAAGAAGTGCATAACTAGAGACAAAAATTAGAAATTAAATATATGCTTTTCAAGTTATCAATATATTTCAAATTATACACTCACTCTCTAAGGAATTTTTGTCTATTGTCTTGGTTTGAAAGACAGGAATCTCTAAGGAATTTTTGTCTATATATAGCAGACAAAAAAAAAAAAGAACCAGCATTAAGAAATATTTGTGATTTCCCACCTCAGCAGAAGCCAGATTCATGCCATGACTCTCCATGACTTTCCACAATTCATGCCATGACAACATGCTCTGTGGTTTTGAAAGGTTAATTGCAGCCCAGTACGGGTTGAAAGGAAAGGAAAGGTGATGCTATGTGACATTTAAGAGTTGTGGTATCCTGCTTTCTCAGTCTTCAGGGCTTAGGACTGCCCAGCTTTTTCATATAAAAGCAATTTGTACTGAAACAGAAATACTTTTTAACAGAAATTAAAAATTTATTGGAAACTAACAAAACAACTTATTCTTCCTAAAACAAAATATCCTTGGTCTTTTGGGGGATACTTTCAAATGTGTAATGCACGATTCAAAAAATCAGCAAGGAAAATTAAGGCATTCCAGTTTACTGTGGTTTTTTTCATCTGTGGTTTGATCATCAGGTTGCTCACTCACATTTTGGAAAAGCTATTCAATTTCCCTCTCTTCCAGCTCAGATGATACTTGAATAGATATCTACTCATTCCAGATGAATACTCTGACTCCAGAGTTTGCTGGTGTCAGTTGCTCTTGACCTCCACCTGTTGCTTTTGTTCCTGCTGCTGAGTGAATGTAGACTGACTGCAGATGAGTCCCCTAGCTACTGGCTTGACTTTGTGTCACTGAATATATGCAGCTGTTCTATATAAAAAGAAAATTAATTAAATAATGTACTTAAATAAGCAAAACCATAAAAACCGCATCACAAGCCTATTGTAAAGTCTCAAGCTAGGTATGAGCATCCACCAAAGCTATACTGAGGCCTGACAGGTGACACCGTGATTTATGCCATTCCTTTGCTATTGATGTACCAGGAGAATTTAGTTGGTGTTATCCAGTTTATTTACAAACCCTAGATCCTGTAGGAAAAGAACACTATTGAAAGAATAAGGAAAAAAAGTCCCTTTTAGACATTGCTGTATTACAATTTTCAAAACTTTTAGATTATTTGGAATCCGAGATGCCAGCACTGTTCACTTAAGCTAGCTAGATTTGTGCTAAATCTTAATAAATTTTATTTGAAAATCTTAATGAAATAGAACCATGCAAATTTAAAGTTGGGTTGGTTTCTTTTTTTTCCCAAAACATTTTTTTTTGTGTTCTGACATTTTGCAGTTTTCTAATGGGGTGTCCTGCAGTAACCTTCATGTTCTAGGCTTCAAAAATATACAGGCTTAGTACAAAGGTTTGGGGAATTTTATTTGTTGTGACTTAGAATCTTACTACTGTCTGTGAAGCCAAGTGCCCTTGATGTCATAATATGTTGGTGTTCTCAAGAACAATGCTCCGTGACTGGAGAAAGCATTTTTTTCTTTATAAATGGATCATTTTGTTGTCATGAAATATCATTACAGTAACAAACATTATAATAAAACTAAAATGCCCTTCTGCTACTGCCAGTCTTTCCCACAAAAGTACACATCAGTGCAATAGGAAGGAGAATGAAAGCAAATGTGATATGATGGGTTAAGAGAACATGGATATATAATTCCTGGCTTTTGAAATTTTCATCTATAATTAGGCAGTTCTCTTTCTTTTCTAACACAAGAATTTTCCACTTGTATTTGCATGAGGCAAGTCAAAGACAAGGAGAGCGTAACAGTTTCTCTGTCTTAAAATATAATAGATGCTTTCCTAACCTTACATTAAGTTAAATAGTGTAAAGCTTTCCACAAGATCATGGGATTTCTACTTCAGTGGCACCAGAAATAAATGTGATCAAATAATAAGGGTGCTTTACCCTCTATTTTTAAATTTGTGCCACTTCTGCCCAAGGCAGAATCAGCATACTTGAAAGTTCAATTCACATAATAGCAAAAAAGGTAGAAATGTTGCAAAGCAGCTCACTGCACAGTTTATGATAATAGTCAGCTGCTTTTGAACATCTTTTGCATTTTCCATAAATTCCCACCAGATATATATACATCCATATGTATGTATATTTATATATTCCCATACATTTCCAGTACCTTTGCTCTTACAGTGGCATAACGGCTAAAAGACCTTGTATTATTTAACATTTAATGAAGAATTTTGGTTCACACGGTGAAATCCTAAGAACTCATTTTTACAGTGCCACATTGCTGAAATCATTCCTCCCAAGTACTGAAAGACATACCAGCTATGCTTTTAGTGAACATATTGTAAAAACAGTTAGTAATTTGTTATTATCCACTGTCTTTACGTCAAACATCCAAGCTCTGTGCAAAAGTTTGGGGGTTTTTTCTTGTCCTTTTATCAACTTTTCAGTTGTAAAATACCTTCATATTAACATAGTACGGGGAGGATGGGGGTAGAAGTAATACATAATTTTTTGCAAACTCTACAGACGGTTTACTTGCTTCTCAACTTTCTCTTGCTTCTTTTGCCTAAGGTGCATCTGGTTAGGCTTGTGAAAACAATAACAGCATCTCTTCAGTAATTGTGGAAAATACTTGTTTCTCTTGAATTTCTAAAATCTGCTTTAAGTTAAAAGTCAGAATAGTCACTAGGTCCGTGTTCAAGATTGTAATCCTCCTGTTTGCAAATTATTTAAATCAGCATGGGGAAATATTTAAAAATGGAAATATTCCTCTTGTCACAGTTACTAAGAGAAAAAATGTAGTATCCAACGAAAATAATTTTAAGAAGTTAGTAACAGGTCTAACATCTTAACGTGATCTTTTCTGAAATTATTGCTTTATTGAAGGGCCAATGTAACTACTCCACCTGTTGAAAGGGAACTGTATTTTGCAGAGCTGAACAAGTAGGTCACTAAATTACAGAACATGCAAATCCTAAGGCTGTTTGATATATGTCTCACACGTTTGTTCCCATAAGAAAAGCTATTCAGACTTGAGGTCAGCTCCAGTCTGAGTACTGTTTTTTCTGCTAGCCGCTGAGGAGATACAAACAAGCTCTGGTTCTCAGAAGACCAAGGAGCTGGAGGGTCTCCTGCTTGCCTTGCTGACTGTCCATACCACGTAGGGCTTCTAGCCCACCCTGGCAGAAAACAGTAGGTGAAGCTATAGGCATTCTGTTCACAAGTTGCATGCAACTTGTCTGTCCAGCCTGGCAGCTGGGAAAGATGTTCATGCATACTAATTAAGTGTAGAAGCACATTGCTTTCCACACTCTTGACTAGCTGGCTTTCCTCTCTGTGTTAACATAAAAGGATTACCTGTGCACAAAAGAGAAACTTTTACTCGTATGTGGTGTTTGTCCATTTTCCCAGTTTTCTAGCAGAGAAATTTCTGTGTCTTTTTCTGGTATTTCAGAATATCTAATAATTCTTAGGCAATTTGTTACTACATAAAGTTTTTTCACAGATCAACATATATGTTGTTTCTGGGTTTAATTAAGCAAAGATGACAAGCAAACAGTGGACCTAATGTTGAAAGTACTTTTGTTTTTATTGCATCTATGCTGATTTGAATCTCTGCATGCTGTGCTGTCTGTACACCTTAAATGGTTATTTTATGGTTCAGGTTAAGGTGCAGCAAAAATTTCATGAATATAATCATACTTGAAAAATGTTGTCTATGCATGGCAGGATTCTCCTAACAGCTGAGCCAGGAAGATTTCTGTCACTGAAGAATCCAATTTCTTCATCTCTTTCGAAAGATATCAAAGTCAGTATCTTTTTCATATAGAATGCTTTGTTGTCTCCCAGAGGTATACAATTCTTAAAAACTCAGAGGTTTCTAATAAACATTCAGATAACAATAAGCTTGCTAAATTCGTTTTATAATCTCATTAATCTGTGACCATCTTTCCATTTCAGTTTGGAGAGTAGCTGAAGGTATCGCCGTATTGTGCTGCTCAAATATTAGTATCATGTTTGCCTGATTTCTTGATGTGAATAACTGTCAGTATCTGTGAGGTTTTATATTTTGTGCAAATTTCATGTTTTGGGAAGTTCACATTTTGATCACTCGAGATTCTGAGGAGTCAGGGTATTTTGTCTTGTACATTGTTTCAGTTATTAATTAAGAAAGACTAGCAAGTTTTGTTGAAATCCGTTCGGTAAACATTGTTTACCTATTTTTTACACAAAATTAATCAAAAGTCCTATAAATCACAAATTTATTACGCAGCTCTTACTCATTTTCAGAGTGCTGTAGATCTGTGTCTTGAGGCTGTGCATCTGTAGCATATATTATGCCTGGAGCATGCTTCTGCTCCATCCCAAACCCTTTTCACATGTACATTGTAGAAATATTATCCTGTCACTCAGACAAGAACTTTAAGCAAACTCATTAGCACACCAAATTTACTCCTGCAGCAACATTCATCATCTGTTTGCAGTGTAGGTGAGTCCAAGCCATCTGCACACTGTAACAAGGATGTCCCATGTACCCTGGCAGTGAGATTGCAAAGCCAGTTCCAGACAGACAGGAAAGGACACTGCTACAGGGGAAATGTGAATTTCTAGTAATGGTGTGAACACACCAAACACGTCTACACATACCCTATATTCTGTCAATGTAGAATCTAGTTAGGAAGCAGTGTGAAGACACTTGCAGGATTAGGGATTTTAGTCCTTGATCCAGCCCACTTGGCACTATGTGGTTTGTGTAGAGATAATGAGTCCTTCTGATTCCTTTGTGTGACAGACTTTCCTTAGTTTTTTCCTCCCTTTCCAAGAACTGATGAGACAATCTTCCTTCTTCGTACCTGGTCCTAGAAAAATCCTAATGAGTTAGAAGAGCAACCAGCCAGACAGAACGTCCTGTCCAGCTCTTACAACATTCTTGGTCTATACAGTATTCAGATGATTCAGCTGCTAATTTCTTAGCAAGACTTTAGTGAACTTACGCAAATTGAAATTCCCAGAGACTAGTAACATGTCCAAATTTGTGCCATTTTCAAAGGGTCAATGACAAAAATGCATTGGCACACCCCTTAAGATTTCAATTGCCTACTTCAGAGAATGGAACGTGTCTGACAAACCTAATTATATGTCTTGCTGCTTAATGATGATGTGAAACAAGGCTGTCTATTTTGTGGGGTTTTGGAAAGGATCTTTAACAATGGGAATGTGCTAGCTTGTTAAAATGTTAAGTTCTTTCCTCCAAAGTCATTAAGAAAATGATGACTGAAAGTTTTTAACTAAAAAGGACTAGAACTCAGTCATTGTTCAAGTAAGGTAACGCCAAATAGAATAACATATAGTTAGACCTCAAGACATGTGCTTTACCTCCAGGATATTAAAGACAAGTGATGAAGATTCAGCAATCATGCATTTCCATTTACAGTATGTTCATCATTCTGAATGTGTTAAAGAAAGTGTGAGAAGGCAAATACTTATTAACTTTAATTAGTACTGCGTGGCCAGACACTCTTGATTTTTTTCTGATTGATGTATCTATCTCCATTCTTAAAATAGCTTTATTCATCGGACCTTCCTTGGCAATCAAGACTCAGAAAAGTCTTGCATGTCAGCAGCAAGAGTCTAGTAGAGACTATTTCTGGGAAGTAATTACAAGATTATTTCATATTTTTACAATCTGCATCCCCTGAATTACTCAATACCAGCAAAATGGTGTACCTTGTATAAATTTAAACAATGTTCTTTAGCTTTCACGTAAAATACAAAAGAAAAAATTAAAAATTGTTATGGGAAACATTAGTTGAAAATGTAAGAAGTGCACTTGAAGTATATTGTTCGGCAGATAGTGATACTGAGATAACAAATTAAATTAGTGGGACTTCTCTGTTTAATTATTTTTCAGCCCACGTAGGGATGCTTGAAATGGTTTCTTATGTCACAGTTCTCAATGGGACTAATTTGGGGCACCTTGATTTTGATTCTTGAGACACAACAAAGTCTGAAATTGGAGAAAGCATTAATCTTGCATCTCTTGAAAATCAATGCAAGCCCTCTGAGACAATCAAAAATCAGTGGCACCAAAAGTTTTTAGGCATTTGGCATTACGTACTTGCCTATTCTTATGTGCTTTGATTTAGTTTACCTGTACTTTAATAGAGGAATAGTATTTACATACTGCTCGCGATGTTACCTTTAAGAGTAATTATCATCTGGGGCATTCTTAATACACATCCTTACTGGTTTGTGTGCTGTCTTTAAGAATGGCTACCAAATATTCCATAAGTGTGATGCCAGACACCATAGTCTATATTCCTCTAATATAAAGACATAACTAGAAAGATCCCTGGATATACTACACACAGGTTGTAAGTGTCTGTAAGTTCATCTTAGGAAATGGTTTGACATTAGGAACTCCTTTGGCCCACCTGAAACACCCTTAATTTCCTGGGAAACAAGAACATCTGAAGATTGTTACTAGATAACTAAGGAAATAAGTCAGGAAGTTAGAAATTTTAACACTAATACTATCTTACTGGCATAAAGGATTTTCCAGTTTGGAGAATTTTACCTAGGACAGACTTCTGAGTTGGAATTGTTGCACCACCCGTGTATTAAATTTTTTCAGATTAACTGCTTGCAAGTGACATAAAGAGGAATTTCTCATCACCCCACAGTTCTTGGGAGCAGCGCTTATATGCAGGTGAACAAGACAATTTCAATTGGCACAAATACAGACATTTTACACACACACAGCTGTAAGTCACGGAGTTCAAAAAGACCCAGGATAGATTAGCCAGTTCTTGCTATAAAACTGAACTGGGTAAGATTACAATCATTGTCTGCAGCCCTTTTCATATAAACCAAAGATGTTCACAGGCAATTTGTGGAGAAAAGTAAACTGAAAACATTGATACAATATGTGGCACTAGGAGGTTGCTGAAGTTTTATGGCATTGAGTTTATTGCCTTGGAACAAGTTACTGCTGAGCTTCAGTACCATATGATCCCTTGGTCATTTCTGTCTGTTATATGGCCATCATAGTGGTAGTAATTATTATGAAAGCTTGTGCTTGCATATGACAGGTATAAACTCTGCTGGGGAAAAGACCGTTAACAAAGAGTGTGATAGGCTAAAAAAAAAAAGGAGAGAAAGAGAGAGAAACTATTTCAATTCAGGACATCAATTAACACTGATTTGCACTGGAGTGCATTTGAAAGTACATGCAATATTCACATGCCAAATGAATTCATTAAAGACCAGTGTGATTACAGTGAATGTCAAATGAATTAATAACAATGGGACCTTTAAGTGTTACCATTAATTTCACAGTGTGTTGCTGTTTTATACTTATGGGCTCTGAAGCTAAATGACACTCTGCAGTTGCCCTAGTAGATTAATTGTGCATTAATAATCTATGGGTGGGCCAGCAATCTGGTGGGCACTTACATTTCATTGACACTTGGATACTAGAGATCATCTTCATTTCCAGTTTTCAGTCAGGAAAGTCGTTTTAGTTTTAAAATAGGCTCACACCATTTTTTCTATATTTTATTACAGTTCTTAAATCAGCGTTAAATTTTTGTATTCTAGGTCTACAGTTCAAAGTTAAGATTGATTAAAGAATTAAACCCTTCTTTGTTTTTTCTGTATATTGCTCTCTATCTGGGAAATATGCCAGTGATTTCTGCTCGCTAGTATATATCCTGGTCTTTTCAGCACAGTGCATTTATTTTGCTGCCTAGTATTTAAGAAATTATCTCTGCAGGTCTGACTACTTCAGTTTTCCTTTTTTTTTTTTTCCTTTTTTTTGTTTTGTTTTATTATGTTATTTAGATCTGTTGCCTTTAGGAGGCTACCATTATTAGAAATGTATGCTCTCATTCAGAGCTCAGAAACTGCATACCAGTTTATTTACCCAACATTTTTATAAGCCCTGCCTTGAGAGGAATAAAGCTCAACTTAAGTAAGAGGTGAAAAAAAGAAACCTTTTTTTTTCACATATGATTAACTAGTAAGTTGCATATCTTTATTCCCATGTGTTACACTTTTGAAAATGTCATCTAACACATACACACAGATAAATGACTTTTTAGAGTACAACATATTTTATTGTCGTTAGGCCATTACATTTTGAAAGAAAATGTAATTGACAGATAATTCTGTCTTTTTATTTTTCTTAAATGACACACTAATATTATAAGCTGTTGCAAGCAAGTAGGCCCAGGAGCCCTGAAGAGATCCGTTGAAATTAAATGTTCACCGGTGTAAGTTCAGATTTGTAAAGAGAGACAGGGGCAGAGATAGAAAGTGAAAGTGTTTTACATCCAGGAGTTCTAAAGAAAAGAGTAAGCAAAGGGGTTGTTTTCATTTTTCAACTTCAGTCACTTCTTCCAATGTTTTATCCTTATTTACAAACCTTGCCTATTTTAAAATTTTAGATCATCATTCCTGCAATAAAACTAAATACTTGAGCATTTTAATCTGGACAGAGTTTGCAAAACAGGTGTGTAGATAAATGTTGCTACATACCTGATACATTGCTCTCAGAGAGAAACAAATATAAAATACAAACAATCTGATTGTCGTATGGGAAAGAGGAAAAAATCTAAACCCAAGGCAATCTAACCTTGGTGTGGTGAAAAGAGGCTGCATTGCATGATTTAAGCAAAGGATATATTTGAAATCTAATACACCAGTAATGCAGGTTTTTATGGATACAATGGAAGAATGCACTATTACAACCCAAAAGCAAGAATACACTATAACAAATTGGAAAGCATGCTAAATATTGTACATGTGTTAGTTATTAACCTGCGTTTGCAAACTTACAGCATGCTAAATAGTCACCACTCTAGGTAAGGGCTCTCAGTCTTAGAAAAGTCACCTTGGCTGATGTCCTGACCAAGGGGGAAGGGTCTCCATACAGGTGAGCATTGGACTCCCCAAAATCTAAACTAAACCTTAGCGCTTTTGTCCTCAGTTTTAGTGACTGATTGTACAGTTTGAATACACAAGGCTGTGGCTGAAACCCTGGAGGGGGTGGGAAAACTATGCTCAATTGGATTATGCTGTCTGGAGACACAAAAGTCCTCCACTGAAACCACCACTGAAGCCCTCCAGGCTTTCCTTATTTTACTTTCTTAGGAAGCCAAATAGTGGTTTGATTTGAGACTCAGGACATACCATTTGTTGAGGAATTTCAGGGCTCAGCTCAGGTTTCTGTTCTTTGTGTGGTTTAGCATTGCCCTGTTTGGCCTGGGGCTTATGGACAACTCAAGGCTGAGCCATCTACACAGCTCCCGGTGTGTAGTCTCTGCATAGATAGGGCCATAGATGGGCAAATCAAGGCTGAGTCACCTGCAAGCACCAGATGATACTGAAACTTGTTCATGAACTATGAGCCAGAAAACCTGTACACTTGGTTATTATTTTAGGGATTTTTTACTTGCTTGTTTGTTTTTTAAGCCAACTGGAAGTTAATTGATCTCAGACCAACTCAGGAATCAGATACGTACATGCAAAAACTTATACTCGTGGACATGACCCTTGTACAGATGTCTGAAGCCTCTTTATGATACTTTTGTACAAACATAACTTAACTGGTCAATAATTCAGGTTTAAAAACTAGAATGGGATATTACTACTTCATCTGTACATTTTTAAACTAGGCAGTGTGTGCTACAAGTGGTTTAAACAAAACAGTAGTGAGTTTTATAGTAGTCTTCATAAAAATTTATCATAACTCGTTAAACTGCCACTAAGCTATTCATAAATTACATGTTTATCATATAAGTTATTAATCAAATTTACTGTTTATCTAAGTATTGCACTTCTTTCTACCTCAGTTTTATAGGATGAGACTGAAACTCATGATACATACGTGTATAAACACTGAGATATTCTGTTTGTCTTAACTAGAGTTGATAAATGGCCCATCAGTCACATATTTTGAACTTCATCCATTAAGTGTTCTCCTCACATGAAACTTCCCATGACACTTCCATAGTTAAAGAAGAGATAGGAAATAATTTAAGAGTATTTTGAGTTTAACATTAAAGAAAATATTGTAATCCTGAAGGTCTTTCTAATTCTAGAAATATTCACCTGTTAAACACACTGCTTTGACTTAGAAACATCCCTAGCATGTTATATACATGCTCCTGCATTGTGGTGAGCAAATACTGCCAGTTTGTGATGATGTCACACAGAACATACACATATGCAGATGCATAGATGCACATGCTGAATTTTGACTCCCATGTTCTGAGAATGCATATGTGGATGCAGGAAAATGAAGCCAGATCATCAGTCAAAACATTTTTACATTTGAGATATTTATGATCTATACATTGTTGTGATTTCCACTGTATAAATCAAATATTTATCACAACACTGATTAATTGCAGGAGAAGACATACAGTCATATTTTGCACTTGCTGAAATCAAATATATATGCACAAATTCCCTAATCTTCGCCTGCTGATAACTTTTATGCTCCTATGTATTTACATTCATGTTTGATTTAATGAATGGAGGTTGTCACTTGTTCATTCCAGAAGAAAACAATAACAAAAAATACATTTTAATCTTCGTATTTTCCTGCATGTGTGTCTATTTACATAAGTGGCAAGAATTCATGTTTATACATGAACT